>OY294060.1:23500113-23729654 GCA_958510865.1 Myrrha octodecimguttata | reverse complement strand
GTGGAAAATGACAACAAGTGTTTAAATTTCTTAGATATTCAAATAAAAAGAGTAAATGAACACCTCGAATTCGATATATACAGAAAGCCCACTTTCTCAGATATTCTTATTCACAACAGTAGTTCACACCCTTATAAAATCAAAATGTCGGCATTCCATGCCCTAGTACATAGGTTAACTTCGATCCCATTGTCTAAAAATAATTTTGAAAATGAAGTTAGAGTTCTTAAATTACTTGCCAAAAACAACGGCTACTCTCCTAACATAATAGACAAATTAATTTTCAAAAAACAACAAACAAAATTGTTATCTTTAATTTATCCACCTCAAGTTCATGATGAAATTAAGAAATTTGTGTACATCAATTACATCCCATCTCTCAGTGAACAACTTTACAGAAGAGTCAGGAAAAATGAAATTGATGTTATATGTACCAATAAAAAGAATTTGAGATCTATATTTTTTAATGGGAAGGATCGATTGAATAATTCACAGTTGAGTGGTGTATATATGCTGTCATGTGATGAGTGCCCTGCATTTTACGTAGGCCAGACTGGTCGTTCTCTCGGGGTTAGAGTTGATGAACATAAAAGATCCATATTACAAAATAAATCAACAACAGGTTTCTCCACTCACTGTATTACTCTCAACCACTTCATAGACTTTAATAATATGAAAATTCTACATAAGGGTGATAAAGGTAAACGTTTAGATCTTTTAGAGATACTAGAAATATCATCAGCCCAAAAACAAAATCTCCCAATTGTAAACGACCAGTTAGATTTCCGCCTGTCCCCGATTTTAGCATGTGTTATTTGATGATTTTAATGAATGTATTCTTTCTGTTTTCATATGTGTTCAGTTTTGAAAATGGGATAAAACCCGAAACACGCGTGTCAACAAATTTTAATAAAAATTGTGAAACTTTGTCAAGTGTGTTTTTTCTATTCTATCAAATTATTTATTATTATTATTATTATTATTAAGATAGTCTGTGACAGAATGACTGGGGAAGTACTGGAGATGTTAAATGGACTACTGCGAACAGGAAAATTTCCAGCGGAGTAGAAGAAGGGGAGAGTTCTACTTATACATAAGGAGGGAAAGGATCCAACTTAATCATCCAGCTACAGGCCGATATGCCTTTTGAACACATTTGGGAAATTATACGAGAGACTACTTGTCAATAGACTGGAGCAAGAGCTGGAAGAAAATGCGGTAATATCACCCAGCCAACATGGTTTCAAAAGAAGAAAATCAACAGTTAGCGCAATGATGGAACTGAAGCAAATATTCGCAGAGTGCGATAAAAGATGGTGTGTCGCGGTTACTCTCGATATAAGGAACGCCTTCAACATGGCAGGATGGCAGCATATCATTGACGATCTGGAAGAGGCGGAAGTTAGCGAATACCTGGTAAGAGTCTTCAGAGACTACTTTAAAGATAGGGTGGTAAAGGCAGGAAAGTTCGAGCACAAGTGCTCAAGAGGGGTTCCGCAGGGCTCGGTGGCGGGCCCAGTTCTTTGGAATGTCTTCTACAACGGAATCTTAAGACTCACCCTACATGGAGGGTGTCGTTTGATTGCCTATGCTGACGACCTGATACTTGTGGTGGAAGGATGCAACGAGGAGGAAACTAAGGAGAAGATAAGGAAATCATTAGAGGTCATATCGCGATGGATGGAAGAAAGAGGTCTTCAAATAGCCTTACCGAAAACTGAAATATTAACTCTCAAGGGTCCCAGAGGTGCAGAAGTGAGGATAAGCATGGGAGGAACAGAACTCGATTCTTGTTCAGAACTCAAATATCTAGGAGTAAAATTTACACGCAATATGGGTTTTTCCAAACATATCAGTTCGGTCACGGAGAAAACGAAGGTCAAGGTTGATGCGATGAGGAGAATCATGCCGAACATAGGAGGGCCAGGATACATAAAGCGTCGGATCCTATGCGCTGTGATGCACGAACGACTGCTATATGCGTCGCCAGTGTGGAGGGACGCTTTGAAGACCAAGAGAAACCTAGCGCGCATGATTTCAACACAGAGGCTGGGTCTCCTGAGGGTGGCATCAGCCTACCGCACTGTTTCGGTGGAGGCGGTCCAAGTGGTGGCGGGCTTTCCGCCGATAGATCTTATGGTGTCAGAGCGGTGTTTCTTGTACACCGTTGGGGGTTCACTCCCAGGAAATCGCCGAATGGCTAGACGAAGAACTATCAGGAAGTGGCAGGAGCGGTGGGATGGCAGAGAGCAGAGTGCTGGGTGGACAAGGAAAATAATAAGGGACATTAATGCATGGGTAGAATGTCGCCACAGAAGGACTGGCTACTTTTTTACACAGTTACTGACGGGTCATGGTTCTTATGGGTCCTTTACAAAGAGGATAGGACGAACAGAAGATGACAAATGCTACCTTTGTAATGAAGTTGATAACCCAGAGCATATGTTTTTCTATTGTGGTAGATGGGATGAGAAAAGGAGAGAGCTGGGGTTATTAATCGGAAGACTGCCCCCTGTGGAGAGCATAATAGAGGTCATGCTGGCAAATGAGACTACCTGGAATAGAGTCTATGACTTCGTGACGGATGTGATGAGGTTGAAGGAGAGAGAGGATAGAGAGAGACAGGGTTAGGAAGATCTGGTATATATGTGTGATCTCAGAGGCACGGACAAAGATGTCTTTTCCTGAGATTCACGCATACCCCCCTGCCCCCTTTTGGTGGCTAATAGTGTGGTTTTTTTTAGTCGGTCAGCAATAACATCCAGCCATCCCGACATATGCCACGACACAGGTCGTGGTTGGATCTGTTTGCAGATTTTTTTCCACACCCGCAAAAAAAAAAAAAAGGTTAGGTTAGGTTAGGTTAGGTTAGGTTAGGTTCCCTCACGTGGACAGCACATTGTCGTGGTGTGAGGGCTTAAGTACCTGCTATGACTCTTGGGAGCTATGTCGGATAGGGCCACCCATACCGAACAGGTCCTAAGAAAAGCAGCGAATACTAAGACTGTCCAATCCTCCAATCCTTATGACAAGACCAAAACCCAGTCTTGCCATTCCTTGAACCCAAAAAGCGGCAGAAATGTCGTTCCCATCTTCCCCCTCCGTCGCTATGAAGTTAACCGGGGGCTAGGAGGTATCCCATACTTACCTTCCTTACGGGCTGATTAATATGTTGATGACTTGGCTGTCCTAGGCTTGGGGATGTGTGCGCGCACTGCCCCTAAAAATTAAAATGGTTAAAGGTAAAAAACAGAAGTCTTCAATTACGGTGCAGGGGGGGGGGAGACCCCAGTACCGGTCGGTGATCCTGGTGGTAGTGCAGGCCAGGCCCGACCGTCATCCACTGACTGTACTGCGCATGGTTCAGGCAACCAGGGACTTGCGCTGGAGCTCACTACTGGAAGCAGGAGGGAAAATGAATCCGTGGAACAAGGTACAACAACCACAAAAATAGAGGATAGGGAGAATCCTTTCAGGAGGTCCTCGAAATTGCAGAGAACCCCACCTACAGAGAAGAAGGAAGAAACTGTACGGGAAGAAGAACAGACGATGACTAGTACACCTACCGGGAAATCACAAGTAGATCTTGAAGACTTTTGGTCAAGGTTAATACTAAATGACCCCAGATCTCTCAAAAGAAAACGGATGGAGCTTTCACCAGAAGTCAGTTTTGAAATTCAGGAGCTGGAAGTAGCGGTGAACTCACTGAAGACAGTGGCGAACGACATTGGGGAGGTAATAGTGATTACAGGATGTACCGAAGAAGTCAAGTCTAAACTGAGCATCATAAAGGAAAAGTTAGAGCTGGAAGTGAAACATTTGATGATGAAAGGACAAGAAATAAACAAAGAAAGTATAGGAATCCAAACATCCCCAGAAGAGATAGATTTCAATGTCACCATTAACACAATCCGAGGCAGCTTACGGGAGGACATGAATTTCGAAGAAGTTCATAGAGTACTGGAACAGGATTGGCCTGAAGAGGCATATCATTTCAAGGTGGACTACGGGAGTGTAACTAGCCCAAACATTGAAGGGGACGTGGCAATAATGGTCCCAGTACATGAAATTCCTCAGGTACGCTTCCTGAGAACATTATTGGGAACTTCTAGGAAATTGCAACAATATGTATATGGAGGAAAAATGAAAGAAAAGGAGATAGTGCAACATAAATGTGAAGTAGTGTCATGTATTAATGGCAGGGAGGTGAGGGACGTAAATAACATTTACATCGCTGGACTACCTAGTAGGCGGGAAGACGAAAGCGACATCACTTCGAATATAATGAAGGTCGGCAAGATGCTCAGAAAGGAAAAAGAAAAAGATTCAAACTCCCCGCTACACATAGCTGTACATAGTAGGATATCGGAGGAGAACAAGAGGAAACTATTAGAGTGTGTATTCTATGGATATGATGGAGAAGTAATACTGCATGAAAAAAAACTGGAATCAAACGGTAAACAAGTAAGGAATAAACACTTCGGAACGGAGGCATTGATGGTTGAAAAACCGATCTATATGACGTACGCACAAATGGTAACCAACCTGAAGAAAAATCTAAAAGAGGATCAAGGTCTCATAAAAGATATAAAAGCGATAAGAGAGACCCGGGAGGGCCATTTATTGGTAGAGGTTGAAAAGGGTAGTGGAGCAACGAAGGAACTCTACGATAGAATTCAACTAAACACCAATATGGGAAAAGTGAGAAAATTAACCGGAATGACACCGAAAAGAGCGGCAAATTTGTATGGAATAGATATAGACATTAAGGAGGAAGAAATAGGACAGGTTCTAAGAAACGTAATGAAAAAGTCAGAAAAGGATGATGAGATCGAGATCAGAGCTCTTAGACAAATGAGCGGGGGCAGAAAGGCAGCGACAATCCTGGCACTGCCTGAAACGATAGAGAGACTGATAAGAATAAGAAACATAAAAATTGGATTTTCTATAGCCATAGTAAGGGAAAGGGAAGAAATGCTGAAATGCAACAAATGCTGGGCGAAAGGTCACATGGCTAAAGACTGCGATGGAGAAGACCGGACAGGAAAATGCAGAAACTGCCTTCAAGAAGGACATATGATACGGGAATGCCAAGAAAAACCGCTCTGTGAAAACTGCAACACAGTAGGTCACAGAACATTTAGCAACCAGTGCACAAGGAAGATGGATAAGGAAATGCCGGCGCACACCACAGAATATCCTACCGCATCGAGGTGACATATAGGAATTTAGAATATTTTAAGGGACGCTATACACCCAACCGCGTTTTTAATGTGTACATAATAAATTATTATTTTAGAGGACCCTATACATCCAAAGAAGTTATGTATTTTGAAAAAATCCAGTTGCCGAGTTTCAACACAAAAAAACCACAGGAACATAAGAGTTTATATGCAGCAAGATGATGCGGGTACTACAGCTTAACCTGGGCAGAGCGAAAGTAGCACATGAAATCGCTTGGACAGCTGCAACACAAAACAAGACCGATCTCGTAGTGGTCTCTGAACCCAATAAAAACATGTGCAAAACAAAGAATTGGCTGACAGACAAAAATTGTGATGTTGCCTTTATAATCATAAACAAGACACTCGAAATTAGTGAAATAAAAAACTCAAAGGATACCTGAGAGTGAAGATAAATGGTATATTCCTTTACGCCACATACATCTCGCCTAATATCCCCTCAGTGGATTACGAAAGGAGATTGAACGAAATATTTGAAGATATATCAAGGGTTAAGGATTGTTGTTCGTGATATCATGGTGTATGCTGCGGATTTATGTGGGACTTGCACCCACTAAACCACCCCCTCCTCTTTCCCCGGGTATCATCGCCTCCTGGAAATAGGCTTAAAAGCCCGTACATCAGGAGCGTAACCCAGTATATGCCTCTCCTAATTCAACCCTGTCTCTCCCTGTCTTCCTTCTCCTTCTTCTCCATAATGCCAGTAATAAAGTCATAAATCTCCATACTTCCGGATTTTCAAGCATCATGGGGACTATTTTTTTACGGTTGGTAGGTTGCCGAGTTCCTCCCTCAATTTCTTCCTCTGCTGTCTCCATCGCTGGCACTCAAAGAACACATGCTCCGGGCCATCCTGTTTGCCACAGAGACCACAAGCATCTACATCGGTTTTTCCAATTTTCTTGGTAAATGTGCCAAAAGATCCGTGGCCGGTAAGAAACTGAGTGAAAAAGTAACAGTTTTCCCTGTGCTTGCAGTCCACCCACTTCACAACATCTGGAATAATTTTCCGCGTCCAGGCCGCCGTATTACCTCCCCGCTCCCATCTCTCCTGCCATCTCCTCAAAGCTCTACGTCTGGCCATTCTTCTATTTCCTGGCAGTCTGGGCCCTATCGTAAATAGAAAACATGCTTCTTCGATCATAAGATCTATCGGTAAATAGCCAGATATGGCCTGGAGGTTCTCGACCGAGACCGTTCTATATGCTGAACAGACCCTGAGCAACGGCTTTCTCTGCACTGCAATCAAAGTTTTCCTATTTTTCTCTGTTTTGAGGGCATCCCTCCACACGGGTGCAGCATACGTTAATATTCCATGTGTCACGACGCATAGAGCTCTTCTCCTCCAGTATCCTGGTCCTCCAATAATGGGTAGTAAGATGTTAAGACTCTGAATTCTCGTGTTTGCTTTTGCAACCAGGTGATCTATATGTCCGGAAAACTTCATCCGGTTGCGAAGGATCGCTCCTAGGTATCTGAGTTCTTCCACTTCCGAGATTTCCACCCCGTCCATCCAGACCTTCAAGCGTGTCCTTTTCCTTGGCGCCTTCATCACCAGAATCTCCGTCTTGTGAACGGCAAGTTCCAACTTCTTCTCCTCCATCCAGTTTCGGAGCAAACCATAGGAGTCCATAATCTTACTTTTAACGTCCTCCTTCTGAGTCTCCCTCTATCATGAACAGGAGGTCGTCGGCATAAGCGAGGGTCTCTACCCCGTCCTGGTATAGTAACTCCAGAGCGTCGTCGTAAGTGAGGTTCCACACTGGTGGCCCCACGTTGGAACCTTGGATCACCCCTATTGTACACCTATGACGGACTTTGTGTATCTTAATATATCTCTCGCTGAAATATCTCTTCATTACCTCTATGAGATATTGAGAAATGCCTTTCTTTTCCATGGCAGCTATGATATCACCCCAGGATATAGAGATAAACGCATTTTTCACGTCTAAAATCACCAGAACATACCATTTCTTTGTGGAGGCCTGTATTCTGGACTTCAGTTGTAACATAGCAGTCGTAGTTGACCTTCTGGCCCTAAATCCATGCTGGCTATTGGAGAGTGCTGATTTCTCCTCAATTTCCTCGTTAAGTCGATTGACGAGCAACTTCTCATATACCTTCCCAGGCACGTTTAGAAGGCATATCGGCCTAAAAGATGACGAGTTCGAAGGATCCTTACCTGGCTTAGGAATAAACACTACCCTGGCAGTCTTCCATTTCTTTGGAATTTCTCTTTTCTGAAGTAGTTTATTATAATAGTTAAGCATTTTTTCTGGCCTTGATTCATATGCTGCTTTCATTATTTCTCGCGTTATGCCGTCCGGGCCTGGGGCCTTCTTGTTTTTCAAAGAGGTTATTACTACTTTTAATTCATTGGGCGTGAACTCTTCCGTTGGGACATTCCGTGGTCTGCTGCTCTCGATGGGTTGCCCCGTTTGTGGGAACAGTGTTGTCAGTATCTTTTTAATGTCTATTTCTGACATCGTATATGGTAGGGAGGTACCCCTCAGATGCGCCGTAATGATCTTATAGCCTTGGCCCCACACATCGTTGTCCAATTCTTTCAGCAGATCTTTCCATTGTCTTCTCTTCGCGGTTCTTTTATTAGTTTTCAGTTTTCTCTTCAGTTCTTTGACCTCTGCCTTCGCCCTCTCAGCCCTCTCAATCAGTCCTCTTCTGCACATCCTTTGTAGTCTCCTACGGGCCTCAATACTTTTTTTTTCGACAATCCTCAATTTCAGCCGACCACCAGTACGGAACCGACCTAGTATTTTCCTTCGTTGTTGTGGTTGCCTCTTTATGCGCCGCACACAGATCGTTATAGAAGTTACCCTGTTTTGAGTTCAATCTTCTGACAAATTTTTCAATGTTCACATCTGTTCTTCTGAGTGAAAAAGCCTTAACCTTACAAGGTGTTTGGACACAAAAATATATATGACCGTGGTAGGTATAAGGGTTCTCATTTGAGACCCTCAAGTCACTGATTGATATGATCATTCTTTCTGAGGTCAACGTCACATCTATGTGAGACCTAGAGCTTCTTCTGATGAAGGTAGGTTCCCCTGTGTTTGCTGCAGCCCACGATAACTGTGCCATCCAGTCCCCCACCAGGGTACCCCTGTGGTCTTCCACAGGGGACCCCCACTGCGGTGACTTCGCGTTTATATCACCGACCAAAATTGCGCAATCCTTAACCCTTGATATATCTTCAAATATTTCGTTCAATCTCCTTTCGTAATCCACTGAGGGGATATTAGGCGAGATGTATGTGGCGTAAAGGAATATACCATTTATCTTCACTCTCAGGTATCCTTTGAGTTTTTTTATTTCACTAATTTCGAGTGTCTTGTTTATAATTATGAAGGCAACATCACAATTTTTGTCTGTCAGCCAATTCTTTGTTTTGCACATGTTTTTATTGGGTTCAGAGACCACTACGAGATCGGTCTTGCTTTGTGTTGCAGCTGTCCAAGCGATTTAATGTGCTGCTTTCGCTCTGCCCAGGTTAAGCTGTAGTACCCGCATCATCTTGCCGCATATAAACTCTTATGTTCCTGTGGTTTTTTTGTGTTAAAACTGGGCAACTGGATTTCTTCAAAATACATAACTTCTTTGGATGTATAGGGTCCTCTAAAATAATAATTTATTATGTACACATTAAAAACTCGGTTGGGTGTATAGCGTCCCTCAAAATAATCTAAATTCCTGTATGTCACCTCGATGCGGTAGGATATTCTGTGGTGTGCGCCGGCATTTCCTTATCCATCTTCCTTGTGCACTGGTTGCTAAATGTTCTGTGACCTACTGTGTTGCAGTTTTCACAGAGCGGTTTTTCTTGGCATTCCCGTATCATATGTCCTTCTTGAAGGCAGTTTCTGCATTTTCCTGTCCGGTCTTCTCCATCGCAGTCTTTAGCCATGTGACCCTTCGCCCAGCATTTGTTGCATTTCAGCATTTCTTCCCTTTCCCTTACTATGGCTATAGAAAATCCAATTTTTATGTTTCTTATTCTTATCAGTCTCTCTATCGTTTCAGGCAGTGCCAGGACTGTCGCTGCCTTTCTGCCCCCGCTCATTTGTCTAAGAGCTCTGATCTCGATCTCATCATCCTTTTCTGACTTTTTCATTACGTTTCTTAGAACCTGTCCTATTTCTTCCTCCTTAATGTCTATATGTATTCCATACAAATTTGCCGCTCTTTTCGGTGTCATTCCGGTTAATTTTCTCACTTTTCCCATATTGGTGTTTTGTTGAATTCTATCGTAGAGTTCTTTCGTTGCTCCACTACCCTTTTCAACCTCTACCAATAAATGGCCCTCCCGGGTCTCTCTTATCGCTTTTATATCTTTTATGAGACCTTGATCCTCTTTTAGATTTTTCTTCAGGTTGGTTACCATTTGTGCGTACGTCATATAGATCGGTTTTTCAACCATCAATGCCTCCGTTCCGAAGTGTTTATTACTTACTTGTTTACCGTTTGATTCCAGTTTTTTTTCATGCAGTATTACTTCTCCATCATATCCATAGAATACACACTCTAATAGTTTCCTCTTGTTCTCCTCCGATATCCTACTATGTACAGCTATGTGTAGCGGGGAGTTTGAATCTTTTTCTTTTTCCTTTCTGAGCATCTTGCCGACCTCCATTATATTCGAAGTGATGTCGCTTTCGTCTTCCTGCCTACTAGGTAGTCCAGCGATGTAAATGTTATTTACGTCCCTCACCTCCCTGCCATTAATGCATGACACTACTTCACATTTATGTTGCACTATCTCCTTTTCTTTAATTTTTCCTCCATATACATATTGTTGCAATTTCCTAGAATTGGGCTAGTTACACTCCCGTAGTCCACCTTGAAATGATATGCCTCTTCAGGCCAATCCTGTTTCAGTACTCTATGAACTTCTTCGAAATTCATGTCGTCCCGTAAGCTGCCTCGGATTGTGATAATGGTGACATTCAAATCTATCTCTTCTGGGGATGTTTGGATTCCTATACTTTCTTTGTTTATTTCTTGTCTTTTCATCATCAAATGTTTCACTTCCAGCTCTAACTTTTCCTTTATGATGCTCAGTTTAGACTTGACTTCTTCGGTACATCCTGTAATCACTATAACCTCCCCAATGTCGTTGGCCACTGTCTTCAGTGAGTTTACCGCTACTTCCAGCTCCTGAATTTCAAAACTGACTTCTGGTGAAAGCTCCGTCCGTTTTCTTTTGAGAGATCTGGGGTCATCTAGTATTAACCTTGACCAAAAGTCTTCAAGATCTACTTGTGATTTTCCGGTAGGTGTACTAGTCATCGTCTGTTCTTCTTCCCGTACAGTTTCTTCCTTCCTCTCTGTAGGTGGGGTTCTCTGCAATTTCGAGGACCTCCTGAAAGGATTCTCCCTATCCTCTATTTCCGTGGTTGTTGTACCTTGTTCCACGGATTCATTTTCCCTCCTGCTTCCAGTAGTGAGCTCCAGCGCAAGTCCCTGGTTGCCTGAACCATGCGCAGTACAGTCAGTGGATGACGGTCGGGCCTGGCCTGCACTACCACCAGGATCACCGACCGGTACTGGGGTCTCCCCCCCCTGCACCGTAATTGAAGACTTCTGTTTTTTACCTTTAACCATTTTAATTTTTAGGGGCAGTGCGCGCACACATCCCCAAGCCTAGGACAGCCAAGTCATCAACATATTAATCAGCCCGTAAGGAAGGTAAGTATGGGATACCTCCTAGCCCCCGGTTAACTTCATAGCGTCGGAGGGGGAAGATGGGAACGACATTTCTGCCGCTTTTTGGGTTCAAGGAATGGCAAGACTGGGTTTTGGTCTCGTCATAAGGATTGGAGGATTGGACAGTCTTAGTATTCGCTGGTCTTCTTAGGACCTGTTCGGTATGGGTGGCCCTTTCCGACATAGCTCCCAAGAGTCATAGCAGGTACTTAAGCCCTCACACCACGACAAGGTGCTGTCCACGTGAGGGAACCTAACCTAACCTAACCTAACCTAACCTAACCTAACCTAACCTAACCTAACCTAACCTAACCTAACCTAACCTACCTTGTATCCATGATCTCTGTATAAATGAAACATTGCTTATTTTTCAAAACAAACATAAGGCACTCAAAAATGTATAAGCCACAAAAACATACCCTTGAATTTACGCTGTTACCCTGAACATGCGCGCAAAGAGCGATTTGGAGAGAAGCAGTGATAACTGTAATATAAACAATAAACTCACTATTTTTCGAAACAGAATAATCCTGCTCTGGCAACTTAGTGTCGCTTCTGGCACATCCGAGCAGCCAGTCCTTGTCAACAGCTAGTAGGCGCCATTTCAACGCGTCTGCGTATTTCTTGCCGTTGGCCTCTGCGGTGACCAAGTGCGTGGACGCCAGAACGTTCCTTTCGACCGAGGTGATCCTGCAGAAGTGCTCCTGCGTTACCCCTCGTAGCATCACGATCATATACGAGAGGAAGTTCCGTTCTTAATCTGAGTAACCATTTATAGTGACCACGCAATCCTCCAGCACTGAGGGGTTTCTGATCAATAGAGGCCGGTGATAGTAATTTATAGGCAATATTTCTTCTTCTGTGATTGAATCGTAGATCCACAAATCGTTTATTGTGATGTCTTCATCGTAATCCAATTGTTCCGCTGGAAACAGAGAAGTTTATGATTAAATGACTATGAAGGAAAGTTTTGAGCTGATTTAGGATCGAATTAAATGATATTACTCTCAATATTTTCATGTAGATTCTTGATGATTCATAAACTTTGAGTGCTCAGACGAGTTATCATTTCTTTGAAGCTTTCCTGAAATGATAATGAATTTTTGCAAATATCGACCATTTCCAAAAGATGTTGCAAGTACTAGAATACCTTGCCATTTGGTTAATTTTGTTTCTGGGGATTTTGACTCGCTTCACAGCAGTTCTCAATATAAGCCAGGAACATAAGAAACTGGCAACACTGTAGTGATACTTTCAAGTCAAAACTCTGAACTCTTCATTTCTAGTTGTTTTTACGCGCTTGTTCTGGAGAACAGCGCGTTATCATTTCGTCACGATGTTTGTAATTCTCGAATTTTGAGCCGGAATTGGTCTCAAACGACTAGGTTGGACTCACTGATGAAGAATCCGTGGTCAAAATAGATTCTGTCCGTACGGCCGAGTGCGCTGTAACTTTCGAAAGAAAAGACCTAGAGTCCTAAAATTTTTCAAGTTAGGTTAAGATCCTGAATATCTTGGTTAAGTTCGTTAATGGGCAAAATCTGCCGAATGGTTTTTGTGCTACAGCCATTTGAAAACTCGGGGGTCGACTCTTTCAACGCGTAGTGTATGATAAATGAATATAGAACATCACATTTCACTTCGCTAAACCGATACGATACTTCACGAAAACGAAGAAATCCAAAGGGAAATTAACTAGAAAAGCATTGACGTGAAGTCAGCAGCTTTTACGCGCTTGTTCACATTGCGAAATGGTAACTTGGAAATTTCTGTGAAAAAAATACATTTTTTTTCGAATTTTTCCATTGATAGTTCTTCTTATTGACACTTTTCATCTTCCAAGCAAGTTTCATTTCGATCAGATAAATATTTTTCTAGTTACTGAAAGACCAAAATGGCTGTAGCACAAAACCCATTCGGCAGATTTTGCCCATTAACGAACTTAACCAAGATATTCAGGATCTTAACCTAACTTGAAAAATTTTAGGACTCTAGGTCTTTTCTTTCGAAAGTTACAGCGCACTCGGCCGTATGGACAGAATCTATTTTGACCACGGATTCTTCATCAGTGAGTCCAACCTAGTCGTTTGAGACCAATTCCGGCTCAAAATTCGAGAATTACAAACATCGTGACGAAATGATAACGCGCTGTTCTCCAGAACAAGCGCGTAAAAACAACTAGAAATGAAGAGTTCAGAGTTTTGACTTGAAAGTATCACTACAGTGTTGCCAGTTTCTTATGTTCCTGGCTTATATTGAGAACTGCTGTGAAGCGAGTCAAAATCCCCAGAAACAAAATTAACCAAATGGCAAGGTATTCTAGTACTTGCAACATCTTTTGGAAATGGTCGATATTTGCAAAAATTCATTATCATTTCAGGAAAGCTTCAAAGAAATGATAACTCGTCTGAGCACTCAAAGTTTATGAATCATCAAGAATCTACATGAAAATATTGAGAGTAATATCATTTAATTCGATCCTAAATCAGCTCGAAACTTTCCTTCATAGTCATTTAATCATAAACTTCTCTGTTTCCAGCGGAACAATTGGATTACGATGAAGACATCACAATAAACGATTTGTGGATCTACGATTCAATCACAGAAGAAGAAATATTGCCTATAAATTACTATCACCGGCCTCTATTGATCAGAAACCCCTCAGTGCTGGAGGATTACGTGGTCACTATAAATGGTTACTCAGATTAAGAACGGAACTTCCTCTCGTATATGATCGTGATGCTAGGAGGGGTAACGCAGGAGCACTTCTGCAGGATCACCTCGGTCGAAAGGAACGTTCTGGCGTCCACGCACTTGGTCACCGCAGAGGCCAACGGCAAGAAATACGCAGACGCGTTGAAATGGCGCCTACCAGCTGTTGACAAGGACTGGCTGCTCGGATGTGCCAGAAGCGACACTAAGTTGCCAGAGCAGGATTATTCTGTTTCGAAAAATAGTGAGTTTATTGTTTATATTATAGTTATCACTGCTTCTCTCCAAATCGCTTTTTGCGCGCATTTTCAGGGTAACAGCGTAAATTCAAGGGTATGTTTTTGTGGCTTATACATTTTTGAGTGCCTTATGTTTGTTTTGAAAAATAAGGAATGTTTCATTTATACAGAGATCATGGATACAAGGTAGGTTAGGTTAGGTTAGGTTAGGTTAGGTTAGATTATCCTGCAACCGTGAGACATGCTCTGCGAGCGACCAGGCGGGCATGTTGATTCGAGCTACTGGAATTAAGGAAGGAGCTTCGTCAGTGGAAGGACAGATTCAGTCAAAGGCGGACAAGAACAGGACTGACCTGACGGAAGATATGGTATTTAAAAAATGTTCCAAGCTGAAGAGAACCCCACCACAGACTGGTAAGGAAGCTGCCTGCTCGCGGGACAGTTCACCAGGTGGTTCTCGATCCGACTCTCAGTGGGAAATAGAAAAAGGACAGGAGTCGTCCTCTACCGATGGTGAAAATGTTGGAAGGAAGAGAAAGAGGGCGAAGAAGGGAACCCCCCCAAAAGCCCCCATAGACAGTGACACAGCTCTACTGTCACTGAAAGAAGTAGTGAAAAAGATAAATAGTAGGTCAGAGGAACTAGAGGAGTTCTGTGAAAAAAATAAAAATGTTCATGTCCCGGTGAAACGAATGGCCACATCGTTAAAAAATTTAGTAGAAACTTTATCCCAGGCTGCCAAAAACATAGGAATAGGGCAACAAAGGAAAGAGACGAATCTGTATAAAGAACTGAGAGATCTTGAAATGGAGCTGGCAGAGATCAAGGAAGAAAGAGACAGCTTGAAAAAAAGTGGAGGTACTGAGTGTGTGCACTGGGGAGGCAGCACCGAGGCTGTTCCGTCTAGAGAGAAGAAACTCATTGAATCTGTCTAGTGAGAGAAGGGAGATGGCAACCCAAACAGACCAGGACGCCATTGATAGCGAAATTGGGAAGCTAGCCCTGGGCGAAAAAATTAAAAATATCGCTGAGGAGAAGGACCTTCAGAATTTACTGAAGGAGGAGATCCCGATAGAATGGCGGAGATTGAAGCAGTCATCCGAAGCTGTCACTACAGTTCCAAATGGGGAAGACATTGCACTAATAGCAGACCTAGACAAAAATCGAGATCACAGACTGGTCACAAAGTTAATAGACACTTCACAAGTAATGAAAACCTTTATTAAAGAGGGGAAAATAAGTGAGGGAAAAATTGTTAAACTGAAGGTAGGAGGGACTGTGCAAATGGAGGGGCAAGAAGTCAGCGAAGAAAGACTTATATTTTTCGTAGGCGCTAGTGCGGTGCTGACGAAGACAGTATCACTCTTTGAGACCACAAAACGACTAAGGAGGATGTGTGAAGATCATGCCAGAAAAGTCATCCATATAGCATGTCTGCGAAAAGAAGATATGAGTATTGCAAAAAAAATTGTGGAATATGCCTTTTGGGATTTCGAAGGCCAGGTAATATGGCACAATCCTGAAGGTAGGAAAAAAATCAAGAGCACTGGAAACAGAGATGATGCTGTCATTGTGGATGTGGGGGACAAATCATTTGCCGACGTGCTGAGAAATATAAAGGAGAGTATGGGAGGATCGAAGGAGGCAGACTCTATTAAATATGCCTCGGAGACAAGAAATGGCCATCTGAAGTTGACCATTGATGGAAAAAGGGGAACGGCAACTGATGTAGCTGCCTTTTTAAGAAATAGGTAGAGGAAAGAAAAATCAGAGCGGTGGGACAGTCAAATGTTAAAAAATTAGTGTATATTTACGGTATGGACGCGATAACTACTGAAGAAGATATTCGGAAGGAAATAATCAAGTACGTCTCTCATCCGGACGAAGAAGTCAGCATAAGGAACCTGAAGCAATTGAAGTACGGAAGTCTACAAATGGCTTCAGCCCTGCTGGAGCAGAAAACGGCGGAGAAGATAGCAGCTCTTGGAGAAATCCGCATCGGCCTCTCGTACTGCAAAGTCAAAATTCGCATTGATCTCTCAGCATGCTTTAGGTGTTGGGGGACGGGGCATATGGCAGCTCAGTGTAGAGGACCAGACCGGAGCAAACTATGCAGGAATTGTGGGCAGCAGGGACATGAAGCAGGAGGTTGCTCGGACAGTCCAAGTTGTCCCATCTGTGAAACTGCAGGTCACAGAGCGAATACTCTCGGGTGTCCAAAATATAGAGAGGAAATAAAGAAAAGGGAAGAGAAGAGTACTTCCAAAGAGTCTCCTCCGCAGAAGAGCCCTGTAAGGAACATTCAAGCGTAACCATATAACTGAAGGAAGGTGCTTAAAAGCAGTCTGTGATATTTTTATTTTGTGCGCGCTGGGTGTGGGTGGTATATGTTTATTTGGCCGTTCACACCATATTAACCTATTTAATTTAATTTATTCGTGTATTTGTGTGCTTGCTTATTACGTGTTTTTGTGTTTCTGTCACTATGGGAAGGAAGGGTGTGGGTGGTTGTACAGACCTCGAAATGATTGAGATACTCCAGATGAATCTTGGGAGATCAAGGGCAGCCCATGACGTGGCTTTTGCAAGAGCAATGCAACAACAGGTGGACATCATGATCATTTCGGAACCTAATAAGAAAATATGCTCGAAAGAAGGATGGTACATGGACAAAGAAGAAGCTGTGGCACTAAAGGTCATGAACAATGCTCTGGAAGTAAAAAATATTCATAAAAGAAAAGGATACATACAGGTGCAGCTATTAGGAATAAATATGTTCGCAGTCTAAATATCTCCAAATATTGATATTTCCAGATTCAAAGAAAAAATTGATATCATTTTTCAAGAAGCGTCAAAACATCAAGCAGGGGCAATTAAAGTTGGAGATATAAATGCGAAAGCTCAGTCTTGGGGCTCACCTAGAGCGGATAACAGAGGGGAATACGTGGAAGAGTGGTTGTCCCAGCTATCATGGACTGCAGTAAATAACGGTGACCACACGTTTGAAAGGGGTATTTCGATAAGCCATATCGACGTAACCTTAGCATCCGAAAGGATAGCACAGCGAGTAACAAACTGGAGGGTGAATCATGAAAATCCGTTCACATACCATGGTCATGTCTATTTTGGGCTTCAAATCAAAGGAACAAATAAGAGGATGGAACCTGTAAGAGAAGTACTGATGGAGGAAAAATTCAGGAAATTATTGGAAGAAAGTCAGAATATACCACCAGGGAGCGCGTATAAACACATACGGGAAACTTTCAAAAAATGTCTGCGGACAGACAGACAACTACAGAGGAAACAACCATACTGGTGGAACGAAGGCATTGAGAAGGCTAGGGTGGAGTATGTGAAACTTCGGAGGCTATATACGACACGGAGGGATGATAGGATTCTGTCGCATATGAGAGAGGCACGGAGGAAGATGAAACGGGAGATCAATAGATCCAAGAGGGAACACTGGAAGGGGGTGCTGACAGACTTGGAGGAAGATATTTGGGGACAGGGCTACAAGATCGCAACAAGAAATATAAAAGGAACGGGAAAGTCACCCAGAATGCCTCAGGAGGATTTGAAGAAGATTATAGGAGAACTATTCCCGACAACTGAGGAGATGCAAATGCCGAACACAAGAAGACCTGCTGAGGCGACGCCTTTTACGATGAAGGAATTAGAGCAGGCTGTTAAACAAATGAAAAACGGAATAGCACCAGGCCCAGATAAAATCACCGTTGAAGCGTTAAAAGTAGTTTGTGACGTAGTCCCAACCCTGTTGCTGGAAATGTACAACGAACTTTTGCAGAAGCAAGAGTTTCCAAATGAGTGGAAGACGGCAAGGTTGGTGTTGCTGCCAAAGGAAGGTAAAGATAGAGCTTTGTCGTCAAGTTATAGACCTATCTGTCTTCTGAGTACGGTTGGAAAGCTGTTCGAGAGACTCATAACTAACAGACTTGTGGAGGAGCTGGAAGAGAGGGAGGCCTTTTCTGAAAGTCAACACGGTTTCAGATAGGAAAAATCGACGACCACTGCAATGCTGGAAGTGAATGAGGCTGTCAGGAACTGTAAGTCTAGATGGTGTTTGCTGGTGACCCTAGATATCAAGAACGCGTTCAATACTGCAAAGTGGGATCATATAATAGAACGCTTGGAACAATTGGAGATCAGCCCGTATCTGCTCAGATGTGTCGAGTCGTACCTGTCAAGCAGATATGTCAAGATCGGGAAAATCCTGCATAGATGTACTATGGGTGTGCCGCAGGGCTCGGTGAAGGGACCGAATCTATGGAATGTGAAATACGACGGAGTCCTTCGCGAGGAGTATGGAGAGAGAGTGAAACCTGTAGCCTATGCAGATGATTTATTGATGGTGGTGGAGGCGGACGATAAGCAAACGGCAAAAAGAAGAGCAGAGGCGGCGGTGATGAGGGCATCAGAATGGATGAAAGGGAGAGGGCTTCAGTTGGCGACGCATAAGACGGGGCTAATGGTCACGAGGGGGCCTAGGAATACAGCGGGTTTCGTTTTGCAGATAGAAGATGTTGAAATACATCCGGTGAAACATCTGAAGTATCTGGGGGTCGTGTTTAAACGCAATCTTGATTTTTCGGAGCACATAAATGCAATCGTGACCAAGGCAAATGGAAAAGTCGCAGCCATGTCTAGGTTGATGCCCAACATGGGTGGACCCGGGTATTTCAAGCGACGTCTGCTATATGGTATTGTAAGTAGCGTTATATTGTACGCAGCCCCGGTGTGGAGGGAAATACTGAAAAGGGACAAGCAGAAGAAGCAGCTGATATCGGTGCAGAGGAGGGTACTGCTGAGGTTGGTGTCCGCCTACAGGACGGTGTCAGCGGAGGCGGTGCAGGTCGTAGCTGGTATACCACCCATGGATCTAATGGTGGCGGAGCGGTGTTTCCTGTATACCGTCGGGGGAGCGCTGCCCGGTAACAGGCGCATGGCTAGAAGAAGGACGCTGAGGAAATGGCAGGATAGGTGGGAGAGAGAGGGACAGACGGCGAGGTTGACGCGAAGGCTAATAAGAGACATAGAGGCGTGGGTGGTTTGCAGTCACAGGAGGACCGGGTATTATTTTACCCAATTTTTAACGGGGCACGGATCTTACGGATCTTTTACTAAAAGAATCGGTCGTACAACAACCGATACATGCCATTCATGCGGAGTGAGAGACGACCCGGCACACGCGTTCTACGACTGCACGCGATGGACCGAAGAAAGGGAAACTCTCGTTCAGAACATTGGAGTCCTGCCGGATGTTGAAGATATCGTAGCGGTCATGGTTGAGAGCAAGAGCGCCTGGGAGCAAATCTACGAGTACATTAATCAGATTAGGGAGAGGAAAGAACGGGAAGATAGGGAGCGGCAAGGGTAAGGAGCGGATAGAGCAGATAGAGGGGTATGGTCGCTGACGTCTGGACTAGAAGTCTTTCCCAGCGGCTCATACACTCCGCCCTCACAGTTGTGGTATTTTTAGTCGGTCGGCAATAACATCCAGCCAACCCGACATATTCCACGACACGGGTCGTGGTGAATCTGGAAGCAGATTTTATCCACAACCCGAAAAAAAAAAAAAAAAAAAAAAAAAAAAAAGGTTAGGTTAGGTTAGGTTAAGTTAGGTTAGGTTAGGTTAGGTAAGGTTAGGTTAGGTTAGGTTCCCTCACTTGGGTAGCACCTTGTCGTGGTGTGAGGGCTTAAGTACCTCTGGAGCTATGTCGGAGAGGGTCACCCATGCCGAACAGGTCCTAAGAGGAGCAGTGAAAACTAAGACTGCCCACTCCCTATGGTAAGGTCAATCCCATCCTTCACCAATTCCCTTAAAACAATACTTACCTATGTTCCCCCTCCGACGCTATTAGGTTTACCGAGGGCTAGGGGGTATCCTTATCACTTACCCTTACCTTATCCTTAGTTCTCCTTTCCAACGGATGGATTCAGACGTTGACGACTTGGCTGCCTACAGTACTGGGGATGTGTGCATGCACTGCCCTACAAAACTACAATGGAAGAATGAGCGGGAAGAAAAAATCAATGTCTACGGTGCAGGGGAGGGATACCCCAGTACCGGTCGGGTCTAGTGGTGGTGAAGCGGGCCACTCCCGACCGAGATCCAACGACCGTGGAGACTCGACAGCAGGCGACCAGGCTGGCGAGTCTTATGCTGCTACTGGAAGTACACCGGAGTTCCCGGAAGAGTTGGAAGAACATGCCTTCGAAAAGTCAAATAAATTGACGAGAACTCCACCAGACGCGTCAAATAGGACAGCCAACGCAACAGATGGAGGGGTCACTGATAATGCCGCAATAGAGCCTTCAGTTACAGATATGCAATTTGAAGGAGAAGTTGAAATGGTGCCTTGTAGCACTCCAAACGACTCTGCGGAGAAACCCCGAGTCAGTATACAGAAAAATACCTAGAGTGGCTCTACGACTTTAATCCGAAGAAGAGGAGAAGGATGGATGTGTCTGCTATAAATATCAGCATGCACAGTGACAGGTTTGCGGAAGTAATCGAAACTCTGAAGAGTTCGGCAGATAAAATAGAAGACGTTCTGAATAAGGAATCCGGCATGAGCGAGGAAACGAGGAATAAATTGAGTAGCATATGTGGGAATCTGAGAAAAAATTCTGGAGTGCTCAACAAGAAACTTGAATTTATAGAGATCAAAGGGCGCGGTACACAAGCCAATCCAGAAGAAATAGATAACAATATATCCGTACTGAATGTCAGAAATAGAATAGTTCCCGACATGACACATCAAGAACTAAAAGATCTTATCAGGCTGGAGAGGCCAGAAGAGGCCTTCAACGCTAAGATGGACGAGTCAAACGTCACGGAGGAAAAGGTAGATGGAATGATAGCTATATTAGCACCCGGAAAAAGAATGAATGAAGTCAAATTTCTGAGAACACTCATCGGAAACTCCAGGAAGACTATGCAATTCATCAGGTCAGGAAAGTTTAAGGAAGGCGACATCATCATGAATAGGATGAGTGGCTCTTCGGAGATAGGAGAAGATATCGTCGATGTACAAAAGGAGGTGTGTATACTAGGAATGACAGACAGCGACAGCGAAGACGAGCAAATAGCATCATTGTATAAAATGTGCAAAAGCTTAGCAAAGAAGTATCTAAGAGACAAAAACTGCATTTAGCCATAATAAGCCCTTTGGAGCCAGACCTGAAACTAAAAATCGTAGAATGTGCCCTATGCGAATACACCGAAGACATCGTCTTACGCGAGAGAAACAACAAGGAAAAAAAAATGCTGATACAAAACAGAGAAAGTTCAACACGGAAGCGGTTCTCATAGAAAAAGACGATTCTTGCACATACGCACAAATGGTTAGTGCTCTTAAAAACAAACTTAAGGATGAAGAAAACCTAAAGGCAAACATAAAGGGGATACGTAAGACCAAAGACGGGCATCTCCTGATCGAAGTAAAGGAGGATAGTAAAGAGACCGAAGCTATATACCAAAAAGTGAAGCAAGAGACGCGAATGGCTGTCGTACGAAAGCTGACAAGTTCCTCGAAGGTCGCGGTAAATATCTACGGGTTGGATATAGATGTAGACGAGTCAGCACTAGAGAGAGCAATAGCGGACACTCTCCAACTGGGAAATGAAAAGATGGAACTACAAATAAAAGCGATGAGACCCATTGAAGGAGGTAGGAGAGCGGCAACCGTTATTACGAATACGGAAACCGCTGGTAAACTGCTGAACATGGAAAAAATCAAGGTGGGCTTATCTATAGCAAATATAAAAGAGAGGAAAACTACAATGAAATGTGCACGCTGCTGGATTGAGGGGCACAGAGCCGATACGTGTAACAGAGAAGATATTAGTAAAAGATGCAGGAACTGCACCAAGGAAGGACACATGGTGAGAGATTGTCATAATCCACCACACTGCTACACGTGTAACGCAACAGGGCACAGAACAAACAGCCGGAGCTGTAGACAAGCCACTCTGGCTAGTGAAAACCAAGCGTAACAACCAATAAGATGATCCGAATACTCCAGCTGAATTTGGGAAGAGCAAGAGCGGCTCACGACCTAGCATGGATGGAAGCTTTGAAAAACAAAGTGGACCTACTAATTATAAGCGAACCAAACAAAAAAAATAGCTCTGAGAGAGAATGGTATGTGAACACGACTGGAGATGTAGCTGTGGCCATATGTAATAAAAACTTAGAATTGGACGAGGTGAATAGAAAAGAAGGATTTGTACACCTGAAATTATATGGTTTCAACATATACGCAATATATATCTCGCCAAATGTGTCTCTGAGGAAGTTTGGAAGCCTAATTGACGAGGTTTTTGTGGAAGCGTCAAAAAAACCAAAGACCTCGATTATAGCAGGAGATATAAACTCAAAATCGCCGATCTGGGGCTCGCCAAGGTCAGATAGCCGGGGGGAGCATGTAGAAGAATGGCTTTCACAGCTATCATGGATAGCATGTAACAACGGGGAATACACTTTTATACGCGGGACATCGAAAACACATATTGATGTAACGCTATGCTCAGAAAAAATGGCGAAAAAGGTGAAGGGGTGGAAGATAAACTATGACAACCCATACACATGCCACGGGCAAATAAGTTATGAAATAGGACACGGAAGAGCTACGAAATACCCGGAGCAGGTGAGATTTTTCCTGAGGAAAGATAGGTTGAGGGAAGAACTCACTCAGATAAATTACGGCGATCCAGCTGAAACATACGAAAGCTTAGTACAAGCCTTCAGAAAGGCAACAGGTCAGGATAGGAACGCTCACAGAAAGATGCCATACTGGTGGAACGAGGCGATCGAGGAGAGTAGAGCGAAATACCTAAAGCTGAGAAGGAGGTATACCAGGGCCAGAGGTGATAGAAGGATCTCGGAGGATGAAATGGATACCCAGAAACAAGAGATGAAAAGGGAGGCAAAAAACATGAAAAGCCTAATAAATACTTCGAAACGAAGACTATGGAGAGAAATGATCGGGAACATGGAAGAGGACATATGGGGGGATGGTAACCGTATTGTGATGAGAACGGTAACGGGCTAAGGACCCAATCACAGATTGTCAGTGAAAAGAAGAAGGAGGATACTGGAAGAACTATTTCCAAAAACCAGACCCATGCCAAAAAACAAAAGACCAGATTGCCAGGATGTAGAGCTGTTTACTACAGCGGAGCTAAGGAGTGCGGTATCGAAGATGAAAAGTGCAAAGGCCCCAGGACCAGATGGTTTAACGGTGGAAGCTCTCAAAGAAATGTGCACGTTTGTCCCTGAAATAATACTCAGTGTGTTCAACGAGCTACTTAAAAAATTTCAAAAAGCACTGCCGTGAAGGCAGCAACTTTTGCGCGCATGTTCAATGTAGATGACCGCTTCAGCAACGAATTTGAACGTGCGCGCAAAAGCTGCTGCCTTCACGGCAGTGCTTTTTGAAATTTTTTTCTGATAAATTACTGGATTTCAATTCGATCATATCTGTATTTTTGGACATATTGTAAAAATAAAATTTTGAATGGGTATATCTACGGAATCATTAGGCGGATTTTACCCATTCACGAATTCGACCTTCGTAATTAAGCCCCAAACCTACTCTACAAATATCGAGTTTCTAAGTCGTTTCTTCCGGAAGTTATTGTGTTAACGGTCAGCCTAACGGCCGACTGCGTAAACACAATAACTTCCGAAAGAAACAACTTAGAAACTCGATATTTGTAGAGAAGGTTTGGACCTTAATTACGAAGGCCGAATTCGTGAATGGGTAAAATCCACCCAATGATTCCGTAGATATACCCAATCAAAATTTTATTTTTCCAATATTTCCAAAAATAGAGATCAGATCGAATTGAAATCCAGTACTTCATCGAAAATAACAGTTCGAAGTTTCATACAGAATTTAATGAGGATGATATGATGAGAAAATCATAGAAATTTTTTTTTTCAAATTGTTCTGATAACACGATTATCACGAAATTTTGCATAAAGTTGTCTTTCAGCGTCTTAAAACGAGCTGTGAAGTTTAATCAGGACTGAATCTGTATTTCTCGAGTTATACTGAAAAAATCAACGATATCGAGAAGAAAACCTCGAAATTTGACATATTTTTTCCCGATATCTCCAAAACTTATGATCGTATCGAACTGAAATTTGGTACATTGCTGTGAAATTAGAAGGTCAAAGCGTGACTATAATTTTTCTTGGATATGATGAATGGTTTCCGAAAAAAAAATTTTTTTGGAAAAAAATTTCGAAAAAAAACATTTTTAAGAATTACCGACAATATAATCCTGACGAACTTTAGCTCAAAGTTGCGCGTCGTTGTACTTCACCTAACTGCCCAGTTTGAATCCAATCGCTCAAGTAGTTTCTGAAATAAAAAATAAATAACTTCAAAACTTCAAATGCCTATAACTCCGAAACTATTCGATCGATTTGGCCCATTAACGAATTTAACCGCGGCATTCCAATGCGCGACCTACCCTGAAAGTTTCAAACTGCTAGCTCACTTCGTTCGACAGTTATCGTGTCTACGGCCGGACAGAATCGATTTTGACACCGGATTCGTCATCAGTGAGTCCAACCTAGTCGATTGAGACCATTTTCGGCTCAATCATCCAAAATTACAGACATTTGGACAAAACGATAGCACGCTGTTCCCCTAGAACATGCGCGCAAAAACAACAGTTTCCAAAACCATGGAAAAGGGCAAATGTAATACTGCTGCCAAAACAGGGAAAGGACCCAAGCTTGCCATCGAGTTATAGGCCGATCTGCCTCCTAAACACGATGGCAAAGTTGTACGAGAGGTTGATAGTGGATAGGTTGGAGAGTGAACTGGAGGAAGGAAAAATTATTTCAACAAGTCAACATGGGTTCAGGAGGGGAAAATCAACGGTAACAGCGATGATGAGTGTCAAAGAGAGAGTGGTGGCGGGAAATTCTGAGTGGTGTGTCCTAGTGGCAGCCGATATAAAAAACGCATTTAACACGGCAAGATGGGACCGCATCGTGGAGAGCTTGAGGAATGCGAGGGTGAGCGAGTATCTGATAAGATGCGTGGAAGACTATTTTAGCGACCGCACGATAAAAGCCGGAACTGTGGTGCATGAGTGCATGATGGGGGTCCCGCAGGGGTCGATAAAGGGTCCCACTCTGTGGAACAGCATGTATAACGGGGTCCTGAAACTGAAATACGACGCGAGAGTGATGGCGACGGCGTTTGCGGATGACTTGTTGTTTCTTGTGGAGGGAGATACTGAGGCGGACGTGAGGGAGAGGGCAGAGGGAGCTGTGGGACAGGCAGTGGAATGGATGACACAAAAGGGTCTAGAGATAGCTCCGCAAAAGACGGAGATGATGGTGGTCAGGGGACCCAGAAATTGCAAAAATTTCGAGATCACAGTGAGCGGGGTGAAGATAGCAGCAAAGCAGGAATTAAAGTATTTAGGGGTGATTTTCTCGAAGAACATGAACTTCTCAAAGCATATAGATCACGCTGTCGAGAAAGCCTCCGCGAAATGCGCGGCTTTGTCAAAATTAATGCCAAACGTGGGAGGTCCAGGGTACTCTGAGTGCCGACTGCTGAGTGGGGTAATCACCAATGTAATTCTTTACGCCGCCCCGGTGTGGAGAAGTGCAGTGAAGGTTCAAAAACAGTGCGACAAACTGATCAGCTTGCAAAGAAAAAGTCTGCTAAGGGTGATCTCGGCATACAGGACCGTGCCGGCCGAGGCTGCACAGGTGGTATCCGGTTTCCCGCCGATAGATCTATTGGTCGCTGAGAGATGCTTTTTGTACAGGGTCGGAGGACGGAGGCCGGGACTGAGAAGGATGGCTAGGAGGAGGATGTGGAAGAAGTGGCAGGAGAGGTGGAGTCGAGAACAGCACACGGCCGTATGGACCAGACGCCTGATAAGGGACTTGGAACCCTGGCTGGAGTGTCCCCACAAAAGGACAGATTACTATCTTACAGAATTTCTCACGGGTCATGGGTCTTTTAGGACGTTCACCCACCGCATCGGCAAAGCAGCAGTTTCCACGTGTGATGTATGCCAAGTCGAAGACAGCCCAGAACATATGTTCTCAGTTTGTCAAAGGTGGAGCGAGGAGAGAGATGAGTTGGCGTCAATATTGAACGGGCTACCAACAGTGGAAGAAATAGTTCCTCTGATGATAAAGGACAAAGAATGCTGGATAGCAATAGAGAACTATATCGTAGGAGTCATGACTATTAAGGAACGGCAGGACAGAGAAAAAGATGGGTGAGACGTCGGAAGTGCAGATGAGGACAATGAGGAAAGAGAAAAGATGGTGAGAAAGGACGAAGTTGAGAAGCGCTAAACGAAGAAAGATCATACCGGGTTACGTACCTGACGCAAAGGGCAACTAGCCTAATTTCCAGGTGGCGATGATACCCAGGAAAAAGAGGAGGGTGGTTTAGTGGGTGCAAGTCCTACATGAATCCGCAGCACACATCATAACAACATAAAGGCCCGCTGCAGACAAGGCATTAGCTTCCCCCACCTCAGGGCCGAAAAAAAAAAAAAAAAGGTTAGGTTAGGTTAGGTTAGGTTAGGTTAGGTTTCCTCACGTGGACAGCACCTTGTCGTGGTGTGAGGGCTTAAGTACCTGCTATGACTCTTGGGAGCTATGTCGGAAAGGGCCACCCATACCGAACAGGTCCTAAGAAGAGCAGCGAATACTAAGACTGTCCAATCCTCCAATCCTTATGACAAGACCAAAAAGCGGCAGAAATGTCGTTCCCATCTTCCCCCTCCGACGCTATGAAGTTAACCGGGGGCTAGGAGGTATCCCATACTTACCTTCCTTACGGGCTGATTAATATGTTGATGACTTGGCTGTCCTAGGCTTGGGGATGTGTGCGCGCACTGCCCCTAAAAATTAAAATGGTTAAAGGTAAAAAACAGAAGTCTTCAATTACGGTGCAGGGGGGGGAGACCCCAGTACCGGTCGGTGATCCTGGTGGTAGTGCAGGCCAGGCCCGACCGTCATCCACTGACTGTACTGCGCATGGTTCAGGCAACCAGGGACTTGCGCTGGAGCTCACTACTGGAAGCAGGAGGGAAAATGAATCCGTGGAACAAGGTACAACAACCACGGAAATAAAGGATAGGGAGAATCCTTTCAGGAGGTCCTCGAAATTGCAGAGAACCCCACCTACAGAGAAGAAGGAAGAAACTGTACGGGAAGAAGAACAGACGATGACTAGTACACCTACCGGGAAATCACAAGTAGATCTTGAAGACTTTTGGTCAAGGTTAATACTAGATGACCCCAGATCTCTCAAAAAAAAACAGACGGAGCTTTCACCAGAAGTCAGTTTTGAAATTCAGGAGCTGGAAGTAGCGGTGAACTCACTGAAGACAGTGGCCAACGACATTGGGGAGGTAATAGTGATGACAGGATGTACCGAAGAAGTCAAGTCTAAACAGAGCATCATAAAGGAAAAGTTAGAGCTGGAAGTGAAACATTTGATGATGAAAGGACAAGAAATAAACAAAGAAAGTATAGGAATCCAAACATCCCCAGAAGAGATAGATTTCAATGTCACCATTAACACAATCCGAGGCAGCTTACGGGAGGACATGAATTTCGAAGAAGTTCATAGAGTACTGAAACAGGATTGGCCTGAAGAGGCATATCATTTCAAGGTAGACTACGGGAGTGTAACTAGCCCAAACATTGAAGGGGACGTGGCAATAATGGTCCCAGTACATGAAATTCCTCAGGTACGCTTCCTGAGAACATTATTGGGAACTTCTAGGAAATTGCAACAATATGTATATGGAGGAAAAATGAAAGAAAAGGAGATAGTGCAACATAAATGTGAAGTAGTGTCATGCATTAATGGCAGGGAGGTGAGGGACGTGAATAACATTTACATCGCTGGACTACCTAGTAGGCAGGAAGACGAAAGCGACATCACTTCGAATATAATGGAGGTCGGCAAGATGCTCAGAAAGGAAAAAGAAAAGGTTTCAAACTCCCCGCTACACATAGCTGTACATAGTAGGATATCGTAGGAGAACAAGAGGAAACTAGTAGAGTGTGTATTCTATGGATATGATGGAGAAGTAATACTGCATGAAAAAAAACTGGAATCAAACGGTAAACAAGTAAGGAATAAACACTTCGGAACGGAGGCATTGATGGTTGAAAAACCGATCTATATGACGTACGCACAAATGGTAACCAACCTGAAGAAAAATCTAAAAGAGGATCAAGGTCTCATAAAAGATATAAAAGCGATAAGAGAGACCCGGGAGGGCCATTTATTGGTAGAGGTTGAAAAGGGTAGTGGAGCAACGAAGGAACTCTACGATAGAATTCAACAAAACACCAATATGGGAAAAGTGAGAAAATTAACCGGAATGACACCGAAAAGAGCGGCAAATTTGTATGGAATAGATATAGACATTAAGGAGGAAGAAATAGGACAGGTTCTAAGAAACGTAATGGAAAAGTCAGAAAAGGATGATGAGATCGAGATCAGAGCTCTTAGACAAATAAGCGGGGGCAGAAAAGCAGCGACAATCCTGGCACTGCCTGAAACGATAGAGAGACTGATAAGAATAAGAAAAATCAAAATTGGATTTTCTATAGCCATAGTAAGGGAAAGGGAAGAAATGCTGTAATGCAACAAATGCTGCGCGAAAGGTCACATGGCTAAAGACTGCGATGGAGAGGACCGGACAGGAAAATGCAGAAACTGCCTTCAAGAGGGACATATGATACGGGAATGCCAAGAAAAACCGCTCTGTGCAAACTGCAACACAGTAGGTCACAGAACATTTAGCAACCAGTGCACAAGGAAGATGAATAAGGAAATGCCGGCGCACACCACAGAATATCCTACCGCATCGAGGTGACATACAGGAATTTAGATTATTTTAAGGGACGCTATACACCCAACCGAGTTTTTAATGTGTACATAATAAATTATTTTTTTAGAGGACCCTATACATCCAAAGAAGTTATGTATTTTGCAGAAATCCAGTTGCCGAGTTTTAACACAAAAAAAAACACAGGAACATAAGAGTTTATATGCGGCAAGATGATGCGGGTACTACAGCTTAACCTGGGCAGAGCGAAAGCAGCACATTAAATCGCTTGAACAGCTGCAACACAAAACAAGACCGATCTCGTAGTGGTCTCTGAACCCAATAAAAACATGTGCAAAACAAAGAATTGGCTGACAGACAAAAATTGTGATGTTGCCTTGATAATCATAAACAAGACACTCGAAATTAGTGAAATAAAAAAACTCAAAGGATACCTGAGAGTGAAGATAAATGGTATATTCCTTTACGCCACATATATCTCGCCTAATATCCCCTCAGTGGATTACGAAAGGAGATTGAACGAAATATTTGAAGATATATCAAGGGTTAAGGATTGTTGTTCGTGATATCATGGTGTTTGCTGCGGATTTATGTGGGACTTGCACCCACTAAACCACCCTCCTCTTTCCCCGGGTATCATCGTCTCCTGGAAATAGGCTTAAAAGCCCGTACATCAGGAGCGTAACCCAGTATATGCCTCTCCTAATTCAACCCTGTCTCTCCCTGTCTTCCTTCTCCTTCTTCTCCATAATGCCAGTAATAAAGTCATAAATCTTCCTCCATACTTCCGGATTTTCAAGCATCATGGAGACGATTTTTTTTACGGTTGGTAGGTTGCCGAGTTCCTCCCTCAATTTCTCCCTCTGCTGTCTCCATCGCTGGCACTCAAAGAACACATGCTCCAGGCCATCCTATTTGCCACAGAGACCACAAGCATCTACATCGGTTTTTCCAATTTTCTTGGTAAATGTGCCAAAAGATCCGTGGCCGGTAAGAAACTGAGTGAAAAAGTAACAGTTTTCCCTGTGCTTGCAGTCCACCCACTTCACAACATCTGGAATAATTTTCCGCGTCCAGCCCGCCGTATTACCTCCCCGCTCCCATCTCTCCTGCCATCTCCTCAAAGCTCTACGTCTGGCCATTCTTCTATTTCCTGGCAGTCTGGGCCCTATCGTAAATAGAAAACATGCTTCTTCGATCATAAGATCTATCGGTAAATAGCCAGATATGACATGGAGGGCCTCGGCCGAGACCGTTCTATATGCTGAACAGACCCTGAGCAACGGCTTTCTCTGCACTGCAATCAAAGTTTTCCTATTTTTCTCTGTTTTTAGGGCATCCCTCCACACGGGTGCAGCAAACGTAAATATTCCATGTGTCACGGCGCATAGAGCTCTTCTCTTCCAGTATCCTGGTCGTCCAATATTGGGTAGTAAGATGTTAAGACTCTGAATTCTCGTGTTTGCCTTTGCAACCAGGTGATCTATATGTCCGGAAAAGTTCATCCGGTTGCGAAGGATCACTCCTAGGTATCTGAGTTCTTCCACTTCCGAGATTTCCACCCCGTCCATCCAGACCTTCAAGCGTCTCCTTTTCCTTGGCGCCTTCATCACCAGAATGTCCGTCTTGTGAACGGCTAGTTCCAACTTCTTCTCCTCCATCCAGTTTCGGAGCAAACCATAATCTTACTTTTAACGTCCTCCTCTGAGTCTCCAACTATCATAAACAGGAGGTCGTCGGCATAAGCGAGGGTCTCTACCCCCTCCTGGTATGTTAACTCCAGAGCGTCGTCGTAAGTGAGGTTCCACACTGGTGGCCCCACGTTGGAACCTTGGATCACCCCCATTGTACACCTATGACGGACTTTGTGTAAGTATGGGATACCTCCTAGCCCCCGGTTAACTTCATAGCGTCAGAGGGGGAAGATGGGAACGACATTTCTGCCGCTTTTTGGGTTCAAGGAATGGCAAGACTGGGTTTTGGTCTTGTCATAAGGATTGGAGGATTGGACAGTCTTAGTATTCACTGCTCTTCTTAGGACCTGTTCGTTATGAGTGGCCCTTTCCGACATAGCTCCCAAAAGTCATAGCAGGTACTTAAGCCCTCACACCACGACAAGGTGCTGTCCACGTGAGGGAACCTAACCTAACCTAACCTAACCTAACCTAACCTAACCTAACCTAACCTAACCTAACCTAACCTAACCTAACCTAACCTAACCTACCTTGTATCCATGATCTCTGTATAAATGAAACATTGCTTATTTTTCAAAACAAACATAAGGCACTCAAAAATGTATAAGCCACAAAAACATACCCTTGAATTTACGCTGTTACCCTGAAAATGCGCGCAGAACGCGATTTGGAGAGAAGCAGTGATAACTGTAATAAAAACAATAAACTCACTATTTTTCGAAACAGAATAATCCTGCTCTGGCAACTTAGTGTCGCTTCTGGCAAATCCGAGCAGCCAGTCCTTGTCAACAGCTGGTAGGCGCCATTTCAACGCGTCTGCGTATTTCTTGCCGTTGGCCTCTGCGGTGACCAAGTGCGTGGACGCCAGAACGTTCCTTTCGACCGAGGTGATCCTGCAGAAGTGCTCCTGCGTTACCCCTCGTAGCATCACGATCATATACGAGAGGAAGTTCCGTTCTTAATCTGAGTAACCACTTATAGTGACCACGCAATCCTCCAGCACTGAGGGGTTTCTGATCAATAGAGGCCGGTGATAGTAATTTATAGGCAATATTTCTTCTTCTGTGATTGAATCGTAGATCCACAAATCGTTTATTGTGATGTCTTCATCGTAATCCAATTGTTCCGCTGGAAACAGAGAAGTTTATGATTAAATGACTATGAAGGAAAGTTTTGAGCTGATTTAGGATCGAATTAAATGATATGATTACTCTCAATATTTTCATTTAGATTCTTGATGATTCATAAACTTTGAGTGCTCAGACGAGTTATCATTTCTTTGAAGCTTTCCTGAAATGATAATGAATTTTTGCAAATATCGACCATTTCCAAAAGATGTTGCAAGTACTAGAATACCTTGCCATTTGGTTAATTTTGTTTCTGGGGATTTTGACTCGCTTCACAGCAGTTCTCAATATAAGCCAGGAACATAAGAAACTGGCAACACTGTAGTGATACTTTCAAGTCAAAACTCTGAACTCTTCATTTCTAGTTGTTTTTACGCGCTTGTTCTGGAGAACAGCCCAGATTTTGCCCATTAACGAACTTAACCAAGATATTCAGGATCTTAACCTAACTTGAAAAATTTTAGGACTCTTGGTCTTTCCTTTCGAAAATTACAGCGCACTCGGCCGTACGGACAGAATCTATTTTGACCACGGATTCTTCATCAGTAAGTCCAACCTAGTCGTTTGAGACCAATTTCGGCTCAAAATTCGAGAATTACAAACATCGTGACGAAATGATAACGCGCTGTTCTCCAGAACAAGCGCGTAAAAACAACTAGAAATGAAGAGTTCAGAGTTTTGACTTGAAAGTATCACTACAGTGTTGCCAGTTCCTTATGTTCCTGGCTTATATTGAGAACTGCTGTGAAGCGAGTCAAAATCCCCAGAAACAAAATTAACCAAATGGCAAGGTATTCTAGTACTTGCAACATCTTTTGGAAATGGTCGATATTCGCAAAAATTCATTATCATTTCAGGAAAGCTTCAAAGAAATGATAACTCGTCTGAGCACTCAAAGTTTATGAATCATCAAGAATCTACATGAAAATATTGAGAGTAATATCATTTAATTCGATCCTAAATCAGCTCAAAACTTTCCTTCATAGTCATTTAATCATAAACTTCTCTGTTTCCAGCGGAACAATTGGATTACGATGAATACATCACAATAAACGATTTGTGGATTTACGATTCAATCACAGAAGAAGAAATATTGCCTATAAATTACTATCACCGGCCTCTATTGATCAGAAACCGCTCAGTGCTGGAGGATTGCGTGGTCACTATAAGTGGTTACTCAGATTACGAACGGAACTTCCTCTCGTATATGATCGTGATGCTAGGAGGGGTAACGCAGGAGCACTTCTGCAGGATCACCTCGGTCGAAAGGAACGTTCTGGCGTCCACGCACTTGGTCACCGCAGAGGCCAACGGCAAGAAATACGCAGACGCGTTGAAATGGCGCCTACCAGCTGTTGAAAGGACTGGCTGCTCGGATGTGCCAGAAGCGACACTAAGTTGCCAGAGCAGGATTATTCTGTTTCGAAAAATAGTGAGTTTATTGTTCATATTACAGTTATCACTGCTTCTCTCCAAATCGCTCTTTGCGCGCATGTTCAGGGTAACAGCGTAAATTCAAGGGTATGTTTTTGTGGCTTATACATTTTTGAGTGCCTTATGTTTGTTTTGAAAAATGAGGAATGTTTCATTTATACAGAGATCATGGATACAAGGTAGGTTAGGTTAGGTTAGGTTAGGTTAGGTTAGGTTAGGTTAGGTTCCCTCACGTGGACAGCACCTTGTCTTGGTGTACCTGCTATGACTCTTGGGAGCTATGTCGGAAAGGGCCACCCATACCGAACAGGTCCTAAGAAGAGCAGCGAATACTAAGACTGTCCAATCCTCCAATTCTTATGACGAGACCAAAACCCAGTCTTGCCATTCCTTGAACCCAAAAAGCGGCAGAAATGTCGTTCTCATCTTCCCCCTCCGACGCTATGAAGTTAACCGGGGGCTAGGAGGTATCCCATACTTACCTTCCTTACGGTCTGATTAATATGTTGATGACTTGGCTGTCCTAGGCTTGGGGATGTGTGCGCGCACTGCCCCTAAAAATTAAAATGGTTAAAGGTAAAAAACAGAAGTCTTCAATTACGGTGCAGGGGGGGGAGACCCCAGTACCGGTCGGTGATCCTGGTGGTAGTGCAGGCCAGGCCCGATCGTCATCCACTGACTGTACTGCGCATGGTTCAGGCAACCAGGGACTTGCACTGGAGCTCACTACTGGAAGCAGGAGGGAAAATGAATCAGTGGAACAAAGTACAACAACCACGGAAATAGAGGATAGGGAGAATCCTTTCAGGAGGTCCTCGAAATGGCAGAGAACCCCACCTACAGAGAAGAAGGAAGAAACTGTACGGGAAGAAGAACAGACGATGACTAGTACACCTACCGGGAAATCACAAGTAGATCTTGAAGACTTTTGGTCAAGGTTAATACTAGATGACCCCAGATCTCTCAAAAGAAAACGGACGGAGCTTTCACCAGAAGTCAGTTTTGAAATTCAGGAGCTGGAAGTAGCGGTGAACTCACTGAAGACAGTGGCCAACGACATCGGGGAGGTAATAGTGATGACAGGATGTACCGAAGAAGTCAAGTCTAAACTGAGCATCATAAAGGAAAAGTTAGAGCTGGAAGTGAAACATTTGATGATGAAAGGACAAGAAATAAACAAAGAAAGTATAGGAATCCAAACATCCCCAGAAGAGATAGATTTGAATGTCACCATTAACACAATCCGAGGCAGCTTACGGGAGGACATGAATTTCGAAGAAATTCATAGAGTACTGAAACAGGATTGGCCTGAAGAGGCATATCATTTCAAGGTGGACTACGGGAGTGTAACTAGCCCAAACATTGAAGGGGACGTGGCAATAATGGTCCCAGTACATGAAATTCCTCAGGTACGCTTCCTGAGAACATTATTGGGAACTTCTAGGAAATTGCAACAATATGTATATGGAGGAAAAATGAAAGAAAAGGAGATAGTGCAACATAAATGTGAAGTAGTGTCATGTATTAATGGCAGGGAGGTGAGGGACGTAAATAACATTTACATCGCTGGACTACCTAGTAGGCGGGAAGACGAAAGCGACATCACTTCGAATATAATGAAGGTCGGCAAGATGCTCAGAAAGAAAAAAGAAAAAGATTCAAACTCCCCGCTACACATAGCTGTACATAGTAGGATATCGGAGGAGAACAAGAGGAAACTATTAGAGTGTGTATTCTATGGATATGATGGAGAAGTAATACTGCATGAAAAAAAACTGGAATCAAACGGTAAACAAGTAAGTAATAAACACTTCGGAACGGAGGCATTGATGGTTGAAAAACCGATCTATATGACGTACGCACAAATGGTAACCAACCTGAAGAAAAATCTAAAAGAGGATCAAGGTCTCATAAAAGATATAAAAGCGATAAGAGAGACCCGGGAGGGCCATTTATTGGTAGAGGTTGAAAAGGGTAGTGGAGCAACGAAAGAACTCTACGATAGAATTCAACAAAACACCAATATGGGAAAAGTGAGAAAATTAACCGGAATGACACCGAAAAGAGCGGCAAATTTGTATGGAATACATATAGACATTAAGGAGGAAGAAATAGGACAGGTTCTAAGAAACGTAATGAAAAAGTCAGAAAAGGATGATGAGATCGAGATCAGAGCTCTTAGACAAATGAGCGGGGGCAGAAAGGCAGCGACAATCCTGGCACTGCCTGAAACGATAGAGAGACTGATAAGAATAAGAAACATCAAAATTGGATTTTCTATAGCCATAATAAGGGAAGGGAAGAAATGCTGAAATGCAACAAATGCTGGGCGAAAGGTCACATGGCTAAAGACTGCGATGGAGAAGACCGGACAGGAAAATGCAGAAACTGCCTTCAAGAAGGACATATGATACGGGAATGCCAAGAAAAACCGCTCTGTGAAAACTGCAACACAGTAGGTCACAGAACATTTAGCAACCAGTGCACAAGGAAGATGGATAAGGAAATGCCGGCGCACACCACAGAATATCCTACCGCATCGAGGTGACATACAGGAATTTAGATTATTTTAAGCGACGCTATACACCCAACCGAGTTTTTAATGTGTACATAATAAATTATTATTTTAGAGGACCCTATACATCCAAAGAAGTTATGTATTTTGAAGAAATCCAGTTGCCGAGTTTTAACACAAAAAAACCACAGGAACATAAGAGTTTATATGCGGCAAGATGATGCGGGTACTACAGCTTAACCTGGGCAGAGCGAAAGCAGCACATGAAATCGCTTGGACAGCTGCAACACAAAACAAGACCGATCTCGTAGTGGTCTCTGAACCCAATAAAAACATGTGCAAAACAAAGAATTGGCTGACAGACAAAGATTGTGATGTTGCCTTGATAATCATAAACAAGACACTCGAAATTAGTGAAATAAAAAATCTCAAAGGATACCTGAGAGTGAAGATAAATGGTATATTCCTTTACGCCACATATATCTCGCCTAATATCCCCTCAGTGGATTACGAAAGGAGATTGAACGGAATATTTGAAGATATATCAAGGGTTAAGGATTGTTGTTCGTGATATCATGGTGTATGCTGCGGATTTATGTGGGACTTGCACCCACTAAACCACCCTCCTCTTTCCCCGGGTATCATCGCCTCCTGGAAATAGGCTTAAAAGCCCGTACATCAGGAGCGTAACCCAGTATATGCCTCTCCTAATTCAACCCGGTCTCTCCCTGTCTTCCTTCTCCTCCTTCTCCATAATGCCAGTAATAAAGTCATAAATCTTCATCCATACTTCCGGATTTTCAAGCATCATGGGGACGATTTTTTTTACGGTTGGTAGGTTGCCGAGTTCCTCCCTCAATTTCTCCCTCTGCTTTCTCCATCGCTGGCACTCAAAGAACACATACTCCGGGCCATCCTGTTTGCCACAGAGAACACAAACATCTACATCGGTTTTTCCAATTTTCTTGGTAAATGTGCCAAAAGATCTGTGGCCGGTAAAAACTGAGTGAAAAAGTAACAGTTTTCCCTGTGCATGCAGTCCACCCACTTCACAACATCTGGAATAATTTTCCGCGTCCAGACCGCCGTATTACCTCCCCGCTCCTATCTCTCCTGCCATCTCCTCAAAGCTCTACGTCTGGCCATTATTCTATTTCCTGGCAGTCTGGGCCCTATCGCAAATAGAAAACATGCTTCTTCGATCATAAGATCTATCGGTAAATAGCCAGATATGGCCTGGAGGTTCTCGACCGAGACCGTTCTATATGCTGAACAGACCCTGAGCAACGGCTTTCTCTGCACTGCAATCAAAGTTTTCCTATTTTTCTCTGTTTTGAGGGCATCCCTCCACACGGGTGCAGCATACGTTAATATTCCATGTGTCACGGCGCACAGAGCTCTTCTCCTCCAGTATCCTGGTCCTCCAATATTGTGTAGTAAGATGTTAAGACTCTGAATTCTCGTGTTTGCCTTTGCAACCAGGTGATCTATATGTCCGGAAAAGTTCATCCGGTTGCGAAGGATCACTCCTAGGTATCTGAGTTCTTCCACTTCCGAGATTTCCACCCCGTCCATCCAGACCTTCAAGCGTCTCCTTTTCCTTGGCGCCTTCATCACCAGAATGTCCGTCTTGTGAACGGCAAGTTCCAACTTCTTCTCCTCCATCCAGTTTCGGAGCAAACCATAGGAGTCCATAATCTTACTTTTAACGTCCTCCTCTGAGTCTCCCTCTATCATAAACAGGAGGTCGTTGGCATAAGCGAGGGTCTCTACCCCCTCCTGGTATGGTAACTCCAGAGCGTCGTCGTAAGTGAGGTTCCACACTGGTGGCCCCACGTTGGAACCTTGGATCACCCCCATTGTACACCTATGACGGACTTTGTGTATCTTAATATATCTCTCGCTGAAATATCTCTTCATTACCTCTATGAGATATTGAGAAATGCCCTTCTTTCCATGGCAGCTATGATATCACCCCAGGATATAGAGTTAAACGCATTTTTCACGTCTAGAGTCACCAGAACATACCATTTCTTTGTGGAGGCCTGTATTCTGGACTTCAGTTGTAACATAGCAGTCGTAGTTGACCTTCTGGCCCTAAATCCATGCTGGCTATTGGAGAGTGCTGATTTCTCCTCAATTTCCTCGTTAAGTCGATTGACGAGCAACTTTTCATATACCTTGCCAGGCACGTTCAGAAGGCATATCGGCCTAAAAGATGACGAGTTCGAAGGATCCTTACCTGGCTTAGGAATAAGCACTAGTGCGCCCAGATCTCTCTTAGTGATGGATATACCTAGGCGTAGATCTCATTTAAGTATAGATCTACCTAGGTGGTAGATCTGCAGGACGATAGATCCATGTTTTTGAATAGATGAAAGTATTTATTTACACGATAACTTTGCAAAGGAATAACTTAGAGACTCGAAATTTTCGTAGGTTTAATGCTTGGATACAAAGATCAAGTTCAGAATAAACAACATCCGCCTAACGATTTAGTAGATGAACGCTTTTGAAATTTCGTCATCTCGATATTTACAAAAATGAAGACACGATTCAGTCGAAATCCATCTTTTGGATAGACGATGGCGGTGCTCACATTCAAAGACAAATTCCATGGATCAAATGAAAACACTCAGTACTTTGTAAACGACTTACAAACCCATAATACTAAATAGATCTGAATAGCTTGGTTTAATAATTTTTTTTATCACAATTCTATTTTCGGTTATTGGACGCTTAAGATGCCTAAGACGACTATAAACGTAATCGTAACAATCACCCTAATTCAAATTTCATAAAATCCTTAGAAGAAATACAGAGTGTTTCACCATAAACTGGTCAAACATTTATAGCCGTATAGATGACATTGGGAAAGTCATTTTTGCCTTGTGAAATATACCTCGTTTTCGAAGCATAAGCGAGATACAGGGTGTTTAATGTCAACTTTGAGCAATATTCTGATAACTAAGTTATGCGTGACCTTTGAAATAACGGTTTTTGGTCAACCCTTAGTATTTTTTGTTGGTCGATTCAATTTTGGTGTAGAATTTATGAAAAAAAATTTCAAAATGGCGAAAAACCTACAAAGCTTGAATTTTTTGTTTTCGGTTGCCATATTGGATAGCATTATTTCAATGTACTTGATTTTCTAAGATTTTCGGTGAAAATTTTTTTCTAAAATTCAAACTCAATTTTTTTTTACATGTCTACAGTGAAAAAAAAATTTTCCTAAAATAATTGAAATCTTTCGAGGTTGAACTCATTTCCATTGTGAACACTGGTGTGAAAACAGAATGAAAAAATACCCATTGGTTTTCATTTTATAGGCTTCCAAAGATCCCGCTCGGAGTACTTAAATAATGTTCATTTAAGAAACTTCTGGCCTTACGGAGGCCAAAATTGTGCTACTGGGCCCCCAGAATGACCTGGATAGAAATATGAATTTATCAAAAAAAAAATTTTTTTTTCAAAAAAAATGTGATGGGATTTGAACTCGCTCCACTTACGGGCAATAAGGTCGCGTATAAATTGGATTTATTCTGATTACAAAGATGTTCGTTATCAAGCAACGGTAGTTCATCGAATGTGACCCGGTTTTCCGAAAGCGGAGAGAATTCGATTCCCACCAGTTTTTCAGAAAATATTTTTTCTTGATAAATTCATATTTCTAACCAGGTCACTCTGGAGGCCTATTATCCTAATTTTGGCATCTGTAGGGCCACCGCTTTCATAAATAAAAATTATTTAAGTACTCTGAGCGGAGTCTTTGGAAGGCTGAAAATGAAAACCAATGAATATTTTTTCATTCTGTTTTCACCCCAGTATTCAGAATGAAGGTGAGTTCAATCTCGAAAGATTTCAATAATTTTTGGTGATTTTTTTTTCACTGTAGACATGTAAAAAAAGCTGAGTTTGAATTTGGAAAAATTTTTTTCACAGATAATCTTAGAAAACCGAGTACATTGAAATAATGCTATCCAATTTGGCAATCGAATACAAAAAATTCCAACTTTGTAGGTTTTCCGCCATTTTGAAATCTTTTTTCAAGAGTTCTACACTAAAATTGAATTAACCACCAAAAAATACTAAGTAGTGACCAAAAACCGTTAAGGTCACGCATAACGTACCACAGTTATCAGAATATTGCTCAAAGTTGACATTAAACACCATGTATCTCTCTTATGCTTCGAAAACGGGGTATATGTCATAAGGCAAAAAATGACTTTTCCAATGTCATCTATATGGATATATATGTTTGACCAGTTTATGATGAAACAACCTGTATAATGTGAAAAATAATTTCATACAATATTCATGAAAAAAATGAATTTTTTAGTTATACAACAGGGTTTAATGAATATTCATTTTTGAGAACATTTCCTTCATAGTCGTTTATATCGATCATATAGTCAGATTTATTATGTTCACATTGAAAGGAATTATAATGAATTCCTTCAGTCAGGTGTAAAACATTACTGCATTAGGAAAATAAAAATTTTCTGTTCAATTAATGAAGATGACCAATTCATATTTGACATCTGAATTTATTTGAATAATCATGATATAATGTTCTCCATTCAGGATGAATGCAAAACTGCATATTTAATCAATTTTCTGTTTATCGATTATTGATTATGATATCAAAGTATAGTTCAATAGAATGAATACATATTGTAATATGAAAAAATAGCAGGTTGCATTCAACACTTCAACGACAAATCCGATTCAACACTGGATTTCTTGCCGAATAATAAAACAATGCAATTATTAGCCCTGGTTCAAATTTTCCTTGAATTTAGGTTGTTCAATATAATTCAATGTGAATCTATCAGTGGAATCAATTAATGCTTTCAGATCATTCAAAACCCATGATTTACTTATTTCAGACACATTTCGATACAAAGGTAAATCATATTCAGCACTGTATTTCCTATTGAATAAAAAACACTGCAATTATTTATCCTGGTTCATAGTTTCCTTATATTTTTAGTACATCAATATAGGAAGGACCTGGAGACTTCTTCTTGTTCTACATTATTCGGTTGAATTTTTCATGTCAATTTATTGATGCTTTCAGATCGTTCAGAACTAACGATTTTCTCATTTAAGACACATTTCCATGCAAAGGTAAATCTTGTTCAATACTGGATTTCCTTCTGAATGATAGAACTCTGCAATGATTATTTCTGGTTCTTTTTTGGTACGTCAATATAGAAAGGACCTGGAGACTTGTCTTTGTTCTATATTATTCGTTTCAATTTTCCATTTATTCCTTTTATCAATGGAATTAATTAGATCAGATCATATAAAACTTACTTCCAATACTAAGGTAAATCTTATTCAATACTGGATTTACAGAACACTGCAATTATTAATCCTGGTTGAAATTTTCCTTATATTTTAAGTTGGTCAATATAGGAAGGTTCTGGAGACTTGTTCCATATTATTCGTTTCAATACACCTTCCAAGAATAATTCGTTCCAATACACATCTCAAGAATAACCTCCAAATTTGTTTACCTTCCTTCACTTGAATTTCCTGGGTCAATTTATCAATCGAATGAATGCATCCAGATCGTTTAAAACTTACGATTAACTTATTCAAAACATATTTCGATGCATATTTTCACAAATAACATATATTCGTCTTATGAAATCTTGAATTTGCAACTGTAAAAGTAACATTATTTCTTATTTGACAAATGACAGTACTGACCGATGACCGTGAAGTTTGGTCGTATCTCAAGCCCCGCCCATAAAATGCAGTTATCCGATTGGTCGAATATATCTGAATTTGTGTTGAAATTTCACCATATTCTTGATTTTTTTAAAAATATTAGCAATTCGATTGAGATATCGTTTTTTTCAATGGAAGGTAGGGTGATATTTCATCTATCTATGTGAAATTACCGCTTTCTCCTAACTCTAACGGCTACGAAGGAGATCGCTGATAAGTGGGACGACCTTTTCGACCCAGCGTCACCTTATTCAATTAGTATAGTATAGAACTACCCTGGCAGTCTTCCATTTCTTTGGAATTTCTTTTTTCTGAAGTAGTTTATTATAATAGTTAAGCATTTTTTCTGGCCTTGATTCATATGCTGCTTTCATTATTTCTTCCGTTATGCCGTCCGGGCCTGGGGCCTTCTTGTTTTTCAAAGAGGTTATTACTACTTTTAATTCATTGGGCGTGAACTCTTCCGTTGGGACATTCCGTGGTCTGCTGCTCTCGATGGGTTGCCCCGTTTGTGGGAACAGTGTTGTCAGTATCTTTTTAATGTCTATTTCTGACATCGTATATGGTAGGGAGGTACCCCTCAGATGCGCCGTAATGATCTTATAGCCTTGGCCCCACACGTCGTTGTCCAATTCTTTCAGCAGATCTTTCCATTGTCTTCTCTTCGCGGTTCTTATAGTAGTTTTCAGTTTTCTCTTCAGTTCTTTGACCTCTGCCTTCGCCCTCTCAGACCTCTCAATCAGTCCTCTACTGCACATCCTTTGTAGTCTCCTACGGGCCTCAATACTTTTTTTTCGACAATCCTCAATTTCAGCCGACCACCAGTACGGAACCTACCTAGTATTTTCCTTCGTTGTTGTGGTTGCCTCTTTATGCGCCGCACACAGATCGTTATAGAAGTCACCCTGTTTTGAGTTCAATCTTCTGACAAATTTTTCAATGTTCACATCTGTTCTTCTGGGTGAAAAAGCCTTAACCTTACAAGGTGTTTGGACACAAAAATATATATGACCGTGGTAGGTATAAGGGTTCTCATTTGAGACCTTCCAGTCACTGATTGATCTGATCATTCTTTCTGAGGTCAACGTCACATCTATGTGAGTCCTAGAGCTTCTTATGATGAAGGTAGGTTCCCCTGTGTTTGCTGCAGCCCACGATAACTGTGCCATCCAGTCCCCCAACAGGGTACCCCTGTGGTCTTCCACAGGGGACCCTCAGTGCGGTGACTTCGCGTTTATATCACCGACCAAAATTGCGCAATCCTTAACCCTTGATATATCTTCAAATATTTTGTTCAATCTCCTTTCGTAATCCACTGAGGGGATATTAGGCGAGATGTATGTGGCGTAAAGGAATATACCATTTATCTTCACTCTCAGGTATCCTTTGAGTTTTTTTATTTCACTAATTTCGAGTGTCTTGTTTATGATTATCAAGGCAACATCACAATTTTTGTCTGTCAGCCAATTCTTTGTTTTGCACATGTTTTTATTGGGTTCAGAGACCACTACGAGATCGGTCTTGTTTTGTGTTGCAACTGTCCAAGCGATTTCATGTGCTGCTTTCGCTCTGCCCAGGTTAAGCTGTAGTACCCGCATCATCTTGCCGCATATAAACTCTTATGTTCCTGTGGTTTTTTTGTGTTAAAACTCGGCAACTGGATTTCTTCAAAATACATAACTTCTTTGGATGTATAGGGTCCTCTAAAATAATAATTTATTATGTACACATTAAAAACTCGGTTGGGTGTATAGCGTCCCTTAAAATAATCTAAACTCCTGTATGTCACCTCGATGCGGTAGGATATTCTGTGGTGTGCGCCGGCATTTCCTTATCCATCTTCCTTGTGCACTGGTTGCTAAATGTTCTGTGACCTACTGTGTTGCAGTTTGCACAGAGCGGTTTTTCTTGGCATTCCCGTATCATATGTCCTTCTTGAAGGCAGTTTCTGCATTTTCCTGTCCGGTCTTCTTCATCGCAGTCTTTAGCCATGTGACCTTTCACCCAGCATTTGTTGCATTTCAGCATGTCTTCCCTTTCCCTTACTATGGCTATAGAAAATCCAATTTTGATGTTTCTTATTCTTATCAGTCTCACTATCGTTTCAGGCAGTGCCAGGATTGTCGCTGCCTTTCTGCCCTCGCTCATTTGTCTAAGAGCTCTGATCTCGATCTCATCATCCTTTTCTGACTTTTTCATTACGTTTCTTAGAACCTGTCCTATTTCTTCCTCCTTAATGTCCATATCTATTCCATACAAATTTGCCGCTCTTTTCGGTGTCATTCCGGTTAATTTTCTCACTTTTCCCATATTGGTGTTTTGTTGAATTCTATCGTAGAGTTCCTTCGTTGCTCCACTACCCTTTTCAACCTCTACCAATAAATGGCCCTCCCGGGTCTCTCTTATCGCTTTTATATCTTTTATGAGACCTTGATCCTCTTTTAGATTTTTCTTCAGGTTGGTTACCATTTGTGCGTACGTCATATAGATCGGTTTTTCAACCATCAATGCCTCCGTTCCGAAGTGTTTATTCCTTACTTGTTTACCGTTTGATTCCAGTTTTTTTCATGCAGTATTACTTCTCCATCATGTCCATAGAATACACACTCTAATAGTTTCCTCTTGTTCTCCTCCGATATCCTACTATGTACAGCTATGTGTAGCGGGGAGTTTGAATCTTTTTCTTTTTCCTTTCTGAGCATCTTGCCGACCTCCATTATATTCGAAGTGATGTCGCTTTCGTCTTCCTGCCTACTAGGAAGTCCAGCGATGTAAATGTTATTTACGTCCCTCACCTCCCTGCCATTAATGCATGACACTACTTCACATTTATGTTGCACTATCTCCTTTTCTTTCATTTTTCCTCCATATACATATTGTTGCAATTTCCTAGAAGTTCCCAATAATGTTCTCAGGAAGCGTACCTGAGGAATTTCATGTACTGGGACCATTATTGCCACGTCCCCTTCAATGTTTGGGCTAGTTACACTCCCGTAGTCTACCTTGAAATGATATGCCTCTTCAGGCCAATCCTGTTTCAGTATTTGTTACGGATTTTCACTTCCGTACACAAAGAGCGTTAGAGTTTTTACAATTTTATTGTAAATAATTGCATACAGCTGTGGTACAAATATATATAATTTGTTGCTGGATGGAGATGTGAAATTTTGTGAGATTTTGTCTCGATATTGTAGTAATGAAGATATAATTAATTTGTACGTGAAAATGTGTGGATATTCACTGGATGAGTTTCTTATTGTGTGTGTAATATTAACTTTCAGCGCCTGCACCTGACTGAGAAGGTGGGGGTCAAGTGCATGCGCTGATATGTTGTGAATTTCAAGTAAATGAAATTGAAACATCCTCCCCCCGCGAAAATACTTTCTGTCTGTTCAAAGGGGAGAATTTATAGTGTTTCTATTGGCAGAGGACAAACCTTTGAAATGGGCCTGGTAAATGTGCCCTTAACTGTTTTTACCTCCACTACTCTCACTCTGTCGTCACTCCCAGGAAATACCTTTACAATTCTTGAAGTAGGCCACCTTAGTGATGGTAAATTATCTGCTTTCAGTAGAACTAAGTCACCTTCTTTTATATTCTGGTGTTGTTTCAACCATTTCGGTTTATGCTGCAAATTGTGCAAATATTCAACTGACCATGTCTTCCAAAAATCTTGTTGTAATTTTGAACAATATTGCCAACGAGATAATCGTGAGCTTGAAATGTCTGAAACATCTTTTTCAGGAAAAGATGTTAAAGGAGCACCTATCAAAAAAAGTCCTGGTGTGAGACAATTCAAGTCAGCCGGATCATTTGATAATGGACATAGGGGTCGTGAATTTAAAATTGATTCAATCTGATTCAGAACTGTAGATAACTCCTCAAACGTAAGTGATGAGTTACCTACTGTGCGATTTAAGTGAAATTTAGTACTCTTTACCGCCGCTTCCCAAATTCCTCCCCAATGTGGACTATGAGGGGGAATGAACTTCCATTGTATTTCAAGAGTACTCAGAAAATTTTCTATAACATTTACGTTATTCTTATTTTTGAAAAAATCTAATAATTCCTTTAGTTTATTCTTGGCCCCCATAAAATTAGTGGCATTATCACTATATATGTATGAAGGATTACCTCTCCTTGAAATGAATCTTTTGAGAGCCGCTAGAAAGGCATCGGTGGAAAGGTCACTCACAAGTTCAATATGCACTGCTTTTACTACCATACAAACAAATATGCAAACATAACTTTTCTGCAGCGGGGCCTTTCTTAAATTAGAGGATTTAATCATTATAGGGCCGGCGTAATCTAAACCAACATTGGAAAATACTCTGGCTGTGGAAATTCGAACTTTCGGCAAATCAGCCATTATTTGTTGCGCATTTTTAGATCTCAACTTATAACATGTGATACATTTATTTATTATTCTTTTTATCTCTTTTAATCCATTCAGTGGCCAAAATCTTAATCGAAAATTAGATAAAACAGTTTGGGGTCCAGCGTGTAATAGTTTTTTGTGTTCGAGAATTAGCATCAATCTAACAAACTGACTGTTGGATAGAAGTAATACAGGATGCTTCTGTTCAAATGGCAGATCTGACAAAGACAAGCGTCCACCAACACGCAAAATGGCATCATTATCTAGAAAAGGAGTGAGTTTCAATATCTGTTTATTATTGATTTCCGATTTACATGTTAGACTTGAAATTATCTCTGAAAAATAGCTTTTCCGTAACGACTTCAAAATACGATTGAGTGTATTTTGCAGTTCATCGACTTTAAGTTCTCCTGACGTTTTTTCTTTTGACCTACAGTTATTTGAAAATCGTAAACAATAAGTGATTGAGCGATGAAACTTAGTGAAAGTCGAGAAACCTTTCGATAACGATTCAATATCTATCTCGGGTTTGATTACCAAATCGACTAGGGCTACCTTTCTTTTTTCAGGTACATCATTTAGTTGGCCAATAAATCTTAATTTATTTAAATCGATAGAAGGATCTGAAATGAACTTAGGTCCATTCCACCATAATGAACAATCTATCATTTGAGAGGGTGATAAACCGCGAGAAACATAATCCGCCGGATTTAACTTTGACCGAACGTGAGACCACTGATATTTTGAGGTTAAATCCTGAATAATTGCAACACGATTGGCTACAAAAACTGACCATCTTGAAGGATGTGAGCCTATCCAAGAAAGTGATATTTCTGAGTCTGAGAAAAGATAAATTTTAAGAATATTCAGAGAGTTATAAATTTCAACAATTTTCTTTACTAGTTTTGATAATAAAACAGCGGCATTCAATTCAAGCTTAGGAAGTGAGATCGTCTTAATAGGAGCTACTTTAGATTTCGCGCAAATTAATCGTGTGGAGATATTTCTGTCTGAATAGGTTGCTCTAAGATATATACAGCAACCATATGCCCTAATACTAGCATCACAAAACCCTATCAACTCATATTCAATAACATCGTTTGTATGATAGAGCAACCGTGGAATTCGCAATGATTGTAATCTAGAAATTTCAGACAAATAAGTCGTCCATTCAACCAACAAGTCAGATTCTATATTATCATTCCAATCAACATTCGAAATCCAAATTTTTTGAAGAAATATTTTAAATCTGATTATTACAGGGGATATCAAACCTAAAGGGTCAAAAATTTGAGCAATTATCGATAAAACATCGCGCTTAGTCACAAGAATATTATTTTCATTGAATTCAGGGATTTTTATTAAAAACTCATCATTATGTGGGTTCCACATTGAGCCTAATACCTTATCAGGGTTTTTTGACATTTTAATGTTATAATTTTCATCCTTGTCCGTTTGCCTATTATTGAAAAATTTAATGAATTCGGGGGAATTTGATTTCCATTTATGTAGTGAAAAGTGAGCAGAACCACACAAGGATTCCAATTGAACAAACATGTCATTTAATGTATCTACTGAATTACTACCACATATGAAATCGTCGATGTAACATTGTTCTTCTATGCAGCGATAAGCTAGGGGAAATTTATCCTTATTTTTGAGGGCTAGTTCTTTGAGGGTACGAGTTGCTAGAAACGGTGCGGATCTAGTTCCGTAGGTAACGGTAGTGAGTTCAATGCATTTTAGATCATCTGATGGATTTTTTCGCCAAAGTATATTTTGTAGGTGCGTTTGATTAGGGTTAATTTTTATATTTCTAAACATTTTTGAAATATCTGTGGTAAAGACGTAAATAAAGAATCTGAAACGACATAGAATATCAAATAAATCAGGTTGAACTTGATAACCTTTCAACATCATGTCGTCGAGCGAGAGTCCTGTATTAGTTTTCATAGAACCGTCAAATACAACTCTGATTGAAATATCATCATTTTTCTGTTTCAGAATACAATGATGGGGCAAAAAATATTTATAGCTATTTAACTCACGACGATTTTGTATCGGCACGTATCTTGCATGATTCAACTCAACATATTCGTCAATAAAATTACTATAGAGTTCGAACAGTTTTTTGTCTTTTGCAAATCTAGTTTATAAACTTTGAAAACGACGCTTAGCTAATGTAAATGAATCACCAAAAAATGATTCGTCTGTTTTGAGTGGCAAATCGACTTGAAAATGTCCACTTTCCAAACGTGTAGTGGATTTTTTGAATATTTCTTCGGCCAATTCATCATCCGGAGATAAATGATTCTCCACCGAATCAACCTCCTCAATCAACCAGAATTTACACAGTGTTTCATCCAAGTTTGAGTCATTCAATGCCAAATGATAAGCATATATGTTTTCTTTTTCCTCTAATTGGTTATGAAAGGAGTTTGCAATTGGACCCATTATTATCCAACCTAAACATGTCTTTTGTAATATGGGAGCATTTTTTCCTAACCTTATGATATCAGGGCAAATCAAATTGTAATACTCATCGCAACCGAGTAATATATCAATAGTTGAAGGCTCGAAAAACGTTGGATCTGCCAACTTTATATTCGGTGGTATATTTAGTTTATTGCAATTCAATTTAATTTGAGGTAACTTACAAGTTATCTCATTCAAAACATAGCAGTCAACAACAAAATTAGAGAGATTCGATTGATCAGTGAAAGTGACCTTTGTGATTTTGTTTATATGTGTACTACTGTTGGAAATACCTGCAACTTGTATATTGCGCTGAAAAGTTGGAAGATTCAGTTTTTTGACACAATTTTCAGTAATGAATGAACTCTGACTGCCTGAATCTAAAAGAGCCTTGGTTTTAACAAATTCTCCTGTGTTCGAAAATACTTTGATATCAACTGTGGCTAAAAGAATATGTGCATTCTTTTGTGAAGATGTATTCAAAGCAGCATTTTCTTGTGCTGATTGATCACGCTGAGAATTGCCAGGAGCTGAGAAATTATTATCAATATGGGATGTTGAACCTTCAACGAATTTTGATTTTTCTTGAAAGTTTTTCTGTGTATTGTAAGAAGTGTTTGAATTGAAATTGTGTAAAAGTGTGTGATGATTTTTTCCGCAAATTGAGCATCCACGTGACATACAATCTGCAATAGAGTGTTTAGAACCCAAGCAATTAAAACATAAAATCCGCTCCTTAACTATTTGAATTCGCCTATTCAGGGGTAAGTTTTTGAATTTCATACATTTATATATAGTGTGATTTTTGAGGTTACAGTAGATACAAAGCTTATCGGAATTAACGTTATTCTGAGGGTTCACTCTAGCGTGATGAGAATATTTAGTGGGTTTAGTTTTATTTATATTTGGAGATGGAGAGTTTAAGTTTTCAAAAATTACGCAGCGTTTTTCTAGAAAGTTGAAGAACTCTTTTAACGTGGGTAGTGCATTTTCATTCCTTTCCATTTCGAAAGCCTTTCTAGTATTAAAATCTAATTTCTGGGAAAAAATGAAAATAAGAATTAAGTCCCATTGATCAATGGGAATTCCAAGATTTTTCAATGATTCCATGTGTTGTTTAATTTTAGTAGTGAATTCTCTTAACTGATTTACTGAGAATTTCGACGGAGTGGGAGTTTCTAACAAGTACCTGAGATGAGAATTTACAATCAAAAGCTTGTTCTCATAGCGATCTTTGAGTGTATTCAATGCAGATCTAAAATTTTCACCAGTTAATTGTAAGTTATTAATTAAATTTAGAGGTTCTTCTCGCAAAAATGACTTCAGATAAATAAACGTTTGAATATCACCAAGAGACTTATTAATTTTCTACTATTAATGTTGAGAACAGCTCTGAAAAAGACATCAATTCTGAAATATTCCCTGAAAATATAGGAATATTCAATTCTGGCAATTTAACCAAAATCTTAGTCTCTGAGATATTTGAACAACCCAGATTGAGCTGTCTTGTAGATGAATTGAATTTTTCCACAATATTATCTATTTCCGATAGCAAATGACAATATCTCTGTTCCATTTCCTCTCTATCCTCACAATCCTTATAATTCTCTGGATGTTTCGATGTTAGATATTCAATTTCATCCTGAACTTCATTATAGGAGCTAAAAGCCTTCACTAACCAATCACGACGTAATATATAATCCTTAACATCATATACGTCTTTATCTATATTTTTTGCAATAAATGTCTCTAATCTAGTGAAAACATTTTTTTGTGCCGTTCTTTGCTTAGTGAGAGCTTCCATATTTAGTAAAAATGATGAAAATATTATTTTGCAATACCTAATACTAAATTGGAGAAAATATAAAAAGTTGAAAACTTGATAATGATGAAGTAAATTAGTCTTTTGAATATTGTGACCAGTGTAGTTCAGATATTCCTACTATCGAAAATATAGAAAAAATTCAAAGAAAACAGTAACTGTCATGAACATAAACTGAAGAAGTGATACAATTAAATGAATTGCGATTGAGTATTATTGAAAAATAGTTATTGCAAAATATCGAATCAAAATTATCAAAATAAAATCAAACACAATGTTTATTAAATTCAGATTTTCATTCGATGGAATGAAATCAAAACAATCAAACCTGTTGTTCTTGCGAGGTAATCTTGATAAGGGGACGGTAGCACTCGAAGAATTCGACAGATGTGGGCCTAGAAGATAAGGAAACTGCGTTGACTATGGCGAAAATTTTACCATAAAATGGAAACTGGATCGTGAATAATCTGCGTTGACTGGATTGAGAATTCTTGCGTCCCTTGGACCACAGGTGAGGGCTTCGAAAAACTTCAATAGTAAGGTTGAAGAAATTTCCCTGGTTTCGGCACCAAATTTTATGTTACGGATTTTCACTTTCCGTACACAAAGAGCGTTAGAGTTTATACAATTTTATTGTAAATATTTGCGTACAGCTGTGGTACAAATATATATAATTTGTTGCTGGATGGAGATGTGAAATTTTGTGAGATTTTGTCTCGATATTGTCTTAATGAAGATATGATAATTAATTTGTACGTAAATTGTGTGGATATTCACTCGATGAGTTTCTTATTGTGTGTGTTATATTAACTTTCAGCGCCTGCACCTGACTGAGAAGGTGGGGGTCAAGTGCATGCGCTGATATGTTGTGAATTTCAAGTAATGAAATTGAAACAAAGATAAAACCATTTTTGCTCGAATTTGACACATAAAATATTGACAAGCTGTTCCTGAGAACAAGCGCGCAAAAATATAATGCTCCATATACTTCACTTTCGCAGATAATATCATTTTATCGGTTGAATTGAGTAAGGCACTACCGTACCATATTCTTCACGAAATTGTATGAAACGCATTGCAATTCGATATTATCCCTTGTTACTTTAAATTGTTTACTAAGGAAAATTCGCATCCACTTCCTCAGACCACAAGTCCAGCTATTAGCTATCTCAAAAAGATTAATCAGTATTTTAAAAGGAAGCTCCTCAAGTCAATATTTTCCAACATTTATTACCATATTTTGAACAATTTACTTGAATAAATGATATATTTTAACATTCTCAACATTCGCTCTATCAATTCGTGTAAGCCGCATGACAATGCGTTCAGTCGTTTTCGAGTTCATCGTCACCAGACAGAAATAAGGACAATTCGGTCCAAGTTGCCAATCCACAAATTTCTTCCAAATTTACTATTACTGGGGTAGGGATATTTCGGAACAAATTCGAAATAAGGCTCGCGTTATTTATAAATATTCGTAAAAGATGCCTTGGCTCCTCAAACAAGATAATTCCTTCCAAATCTAGGTTTTTGTTAAGATCATCTCTGATTGGCTGAGATTCAAGTTGGGATTCCTGATTTCATGTTAAAAGAGTCAAGTTTATATATAGGACATGTTTCGAAAATCAACTTGATTATATCGGTTGCCGGTTTTCCGTTTAGTGAAAATGAAATATTCGGTTGGTTCCTGAAAAAAAAACTAGAAAAGCACTGACGTGATGTCAGGAGCTTTAACGCGCTTATCCCATTGCCAAATCGGTCAACTATTCGAGTATTGACCCTGCCAAACGGAGATTTTTTCATATGGTCCTCACGAAATTCTGCATAAACCTCAAGCTATAATTTTCGATCAACTACAAGATTGCAATTCGATACAAAATTTTTAATGGGTATAACTATCTAAAAAATTAATGGCGAATTCAATACATTCAAGAATTAAACCATCTCAATTAAACTGAAAAAAATATATTTTTCGAAAAAAATTGTGAAAAAATTTTTTTATTTACTGACCGAACGATCTCGAAATTTCGCAAAAGTTGAGCGTTCTTATACTCCAACTAACTGCCAAACTCAATTCAATCGTTTCAGTAGTTTCCAGATTATCACACAAATAATCTCAAAATTTCGAAGGGCTGTAACTCCGAAACCTTTTGGCCAATTGACATTTTGTAATGCAACCTAACCTGAAAGTTTCTGGTCGATAAGATTCTACGTAAGCCTGTTATCGAGGATACGGACAGCCGGCCAAACTAATCGATTTGGCACTGGGTCCGACCTAGTCATTTGAGGTTTGCGTGAAGTTACCCACACATTTCCAGCCACGTTTTCTGACGTAGAGACTGTCGATATTGGGATAGAGGGAAGGCATGCATTATTCGTAGACAGTGTTGCCAGATGTAATGAGTAGAATGAAATGAGAGATATCTCGATTCTGCAGCTCAAATTGAAGCAATAGTTTGAAAGTTGACCAATGACTTCATCATTCAAGAAAGTAGAAGCCAAAGTGATCGATAAAAACAATAGAGTCAATAGAGTATCCGATATAATATGATATAGATTTCCGTTAAACTATGGAAAAAAAGACGTGCCACGTAAACTAAAATTCTGTTCAATAGAGTATAGAATATATGAACTAAATCAATTAAAAAATTTTTTCGACGGCCGTCGAACTACGACTAATAAATTTAGGATGGATTCCGATGTCGAAAAGATAGAGATCGAAAAGAGGTGCTTCGTGAACAAGAATTCTTTTGAATAGAGTATTCCATATATGCACTGAATCCATCGAAACATTTTTTTGGATGGTCGTCGAACTATGGAAAAAAATTGAAAATGGAAAGAAAAAGTGAGGATGGATTCTGATGTCGAAAAGATGGTGATAGAGAAGAGGTGTCGCGTAAACAAAAATTGTTTTGAATCGACTATTCAATATATGAACTGAATCCATCGAAACATTTTCTTGGATGGCCGTCAAACTAAGGAAAAAAAAATTGAGAATGAAAAAAAAAAGTGAGGATGGATTCTGATGTCGTAAAGACGGTGATCGGAAAGAGGTGCCACGTAAACAGAAATTGTTTTGAATCGACTATTCAAAATATGAACTGAATCCACCGAAACATTTTTTTGGATGACCGTCAAACTAAGGAAAAAAAAATTGAGAATGAAAAAAAAAGTGAGGATGGATTCTGATGTCGTAAAGATGGTGATCGGAAAGAGGTGCCGCGTAAACAAAAATTGTTTTGAATCGACTATTGAATATATGAACTGAATCCATCGAAACATTTCTTTGGATTGCCGTGATACTAAGGAAAAAAAAATTGAGAATGGAAAAATTCAAAAAGCACTGCCGTGAAGGCAGCAACTTTTGCGCGCATGTTCAATGTAGATGACCGCTTCAGCAACGAATTTGAACGTGCGCGCAAAAGCTGCTGCCTTCACGGCAGTGCTTTTTGAATTTTTTTTCTGATAAATTACTGGATTTCAATTCGATCATATCTGTATTTTGGGACATATTGTAAAAATAAAATTTTGAATGGGTATATCTACGGAATCATTGGGCGGATTTTACCCATTCACGAATTCGACCTTCGTTATTAAGCCCCAAACCTACTCTACAAATATCGAGTTTCTAAGTCGTTTCTTCCGGAAGTTATTGTGTTTACGGTCAGCCTAACGGCCGACTGCGTAAACACAATAACTTCCGAAAGAAACAACTTAGAAACTCGATATTTGTAGAGAAGGTTTGGACCTTAATTACGAAGGCCGAATTCGTGAATGGGTAAAATCCACCCAATGATTCCGTAGATATACCCAATCAAAATTTTATTTTTCCAATATTTCCAAAAATAGAGATCAGATCGAATTGAAATCCAGTACTTCATCGAAAATAACAGTTCGAAGTTTCATACAGAATTTAATGAGGATGATATGATGAGAAAATCATAGAAAATTTTTTTTTCAAATTGTTCTAATAACACGATTATCACGAAATTTTGCATAAAGTTGTCTTTCAGCGTCTTAAAACTAGGTGTGAAGTTTAATCAGGACTGAATCAGTATTTCCCGAGTTATACCGAAAAAATCAACGATATCGAGAAAAAAAACTCGAAATTTGACATATTTTTTCCCGATATCTCCAAAACTTATAATCGTATCGAACTGAAATTTGGTACATTGCTGTGAGATAAGAAGGTCAAAGCGTGAGTATAATTTTTCTTGGATATGATGAATGGTTTCCGAAAAAAAAATTTCGAAAAAAATTACCGACAATATAATCTCGACGAAATTCAGCTCAAAGATGCGCGTCGTTGTACTGCACCTAACTGTCAAGCTTGAATCAAATCGCCCAGGTAGTTTCTTAAATAAAAAATAAATAACTTCAAAACTTCAAATGCCTATAACTCCGAAACTATTCGATCGATTTGGCCCATTAACGAACTTGACCGCGGCATTTCAATGCGCGACCTACCCTGAAAGTTTCAAGTTGCTAGCTCACCTCGTTCGACAGTTATCGTGTCTACGGCCGGCCGGCCGGCCGGACAGAATCGATTTTGACACCGGATTCGTCATCAGTGAGTCCAACCTAGTCGATTGAGACCATTTTCGGCTCAATCATCCAAAACTACAGACATTTGGACAAAACGATAGCACGCTGTTCCCCTAGAACATGCGCGCAAAAAGAAGTGAGGATGGATTCTGATGTCTAAAAGATGGTGATAGAGAAGAGGTGCCGCGTGAACAAAATTTTTTTCGAATCGACTATTCAATATACGAACTAAATCCATCGAAACATTTTTTTGGATGGCCGTCAAACTAAGGAAAAAAAAATTGAGAATGGAAAAAAAAGTGAGGATGGATTCTGATGTCTGAAAGATGGTGATAGAGAAGACAAAAATTGTTTTGAATCGACTATTCAATATATGAACTGAATCCATCTGTAGCGAATTCATCCGCTTCAACAAAAACGGAAAAAAGGGCGGAGTCGAAAGACGAAATTCAAATCTCTGAAAAATCGCATAAATATATTTCGCTCGGCTTCCAAAAATCACTTGACTTGACTCAACTCTCTCCGATCCATCTGCATATCACCGCTAAGAAGATATTCGATCTCGACATCTGCATTCCATCTTTGTCTGTATCCGGCGCCAGCGAAGAAATTCCAGAAGGTCCAACATCCGGTTTACTATGCTCGACGACAGAAGGCCTTTTCGACGTCATCGACCACAAGCCGGCGCCAGCTACCTATCAGCACCCCAGGGGACCTACGCCGAAGAATTGTTAGCTTGTTGTCCAACAAAAACAATTATTGCCTTTCGAATTCACTTGTGTTGTAACCCTCGAGAGTAAAAATAAACAGGCTAATCTGTTTTCTTTATTGTGTGTTTGATTTTCTCAGGACAGCTACCCACAAATTGGTGACCCCCGACGACCGCAATAAGGAATTCCAGTGGCGTAGACGACATCAGGGCCGACCCGAATTCTTGAAGGAAGGAAGAACAAACCTCAACAAGCAAAATGCAGAGCGACGAAGCACAAATCTCCAGAGTCGCAGTCTGGATGCCAGAATTCATTTCCGCCGACCCGGAATTATGGTTCGCTATAGTGGAAGGAATCTTCACCAGTGCCGGCGTGACTTCGGACAAAACGAAATTCGGACACGTAGTAGGGGCCCTACCAGCGAAGTTCGCAACTGAAGTCAAGGACGTCATCCTGAAGCCACCACCGTCAGAGGCCTACTTAAAAATCAAGACAGAACTGATCCGACGGCTGTGCACATCCCAGGAAGAGAAAACACGCCGCCTCCTCGAACGGGAAGAAATTGGGGACCGCAAACCATCCCAGTTCCTCCGACACCTGGGGGGCCTAGCCAATGCCAATGTACCCGACGCTTTGATGAAGACCCTATGGTTGAGCCGACTACCCAGACAGATCCAAGTAGCCCTCACCATCGTCAAGGACAGCGAGCTAGAGGACTTGGCAGCCCACGCAGACAAAATCGCTGAGGCCTCCAAACCAACCGCATCCCAGATCGCTGAGACGACATCGACGCAATCCCTCGAGGCGATGATGAACGTCCACATGGCGCAGCTCACCCTGGGACTGAACCAAGAGATCGCAGCACTCCGAGCAGAAGTGGCAGCCCTCAGCAGACGACCGACACAACAGCGACACCGAGAACGTTTCAGGTCCCGAAGCCACAGCAGACAACGCACAAATGGATTCTGCTGGTATCACCTAGAGTTTGGATGCAACTCCAGGAAGTGCACACAACCCTGTTCCTTCCAGTCGGGAAACGACAGGGGCAATCACTAATGACGGCTAGTGATCCTAGCCCAGCACTGCGCCGTCTCTTCATTACCGACCGGGAATCCATGAGGCAGTTCCTGATAGACACCGGCGCCGATATCTGCGTATTTCCTCGCAGTGCAACTTCTGGAAGACGAGAGAAGTCTGACTACACCCTCTCAGCAGCCAATGGTACAGACATCGCAACATATGGTACAATCAACCTCTCGCTCAACTTGGGACTACGCCGCAATTTCACATGGAGATTCGTCGTAGCAGATGTCTCCAAGCCAATCATTGGAGTTGATTTCCTCAGTTTCTACAATCTACTGGTGGACGTGAGAAACCGACGCCTCCTGGACGGAACCACTAAGCTCACCACCAGAGGAGAAGCCACACAATGCAACATACCGGTCATCAAAACTATCAGCGGTTCATCCAAGTACCACGACCTCCTCATGGAATTTCCCAACATAACGAGACCTGAGGGAGTCCCGATGAACATCAAGCACCATACAAGGCATCATATCCAAACAACTCCTGGTCCATCACTGTCATCCAGACCACGACGCCTGGCACCAGAAAAACTGAAAGCAGCGAAGAAAGAATTTGAAGCCATGATCAATCTAGGAATTGCACGTCAACCGACAGTTGGAGACCCTGCGGAGATTACCGAGCTCTCAACGCCCGCACAATACCAGATCGATATCCAGTCAGGCACATTCAAGACTTTGCCCACATCCTGCAAGGAAAGAGCATCTTCACCACACTGGAGCTTGTTCGAGCCTACAACCAGATACCAGTGGCTGAAGAGGATGTTCCCAAAACAGCCATCACGACACCCTTCGGAATGTTCGATTTTCCATTCATGTCTTTCAGACTTAGGAACGCTGCTCAAACCTTCCAACGATTCATCGACGAAGTACTACGAGGACTTGACTTCTGCTTCAGCTACATCGATGACGTACTAATCGCCTCAGAATCCGAAGAAGAACACATGGAACACCTAAGAATCGTCTTCGCAAGATTCCAGGAACACTCGATGACACTAAACCCATCCAAGTGTGTTTTCGGCCAGCCTGAAGTCAAATTCCTAGGCTACCTCATTTCCGCTGAAGGCACTCGCCCACTACCAGATAGAGTTACCGACATTTTGGAGTATCCTCTACCAACCACAGCCAAGGAACTCCGCCGATTTCTAGGTATGATAAACTTCTATCGTCGTTTCATACCCAGAATATCAGACACTCAATCATCCCTCAACGACCTACTGGTACCGAACCTCAAAGGGAAGGCCAAAATCAACTGGACTCCAAAGGCTTCAGCGGCATTCGAAGAGTGCAAAAAGAAACTGGCTACAGCAACTCTCCTATCACACCCCATGGACGATGCACCCCTAGCCATAGTGAGTGATGCTTCAGATACAGCAGTTGGTGCAACTCTGCAACAACTTCACAATCAAGAATGGCAACCACTAGTTTTCTTTTCGAAGAAATTATCAGGAGCAGAAACCCGCTATGGAGCTTATGATCGAGAATTCCTTGCCATCTACCTCGCCATCAAGCATTTCCGACATATGGTAGAAGCAAGAAATTTCACCATTTTCACGGACCACGAACCTCTGACGTTTGCTTTCAAACAGAAGCCAGAAAAGTGCTCACCTCGACAGTTCCGCCACCTCGACTTCATCTCGCAGTTCACCACTGATATCCGCTATGTACCAGGTGATCAAAACATCGTCGCCGATGCCCTGTCACGAGTCGATGAACTTTCAACCGCCCTCGACTACGCAGCATTGGCCAACTCCCAGCAAAACGACGATGCGTTGAAGAAACTTCTACATGGCAACACGGGACTTCAACTGAAAATGGTCAAGCCGCTAGGATCAAACATCGCAGTGTATTGCGATACCTCCACACTACTTGCTAGACCCTTCATCACGAAGCCATTTCGGAGATCAGCTTTCGATATCGTCCATCGCCTGTCACATCCAGGAATCAACGCAACAGTCAAACTAGCCAAACAACGATTCGTTTGGCCCTCAATCAATTCCGACTGCAGAAAATGGAAAAGAAGCTGTCTCCCATGTCAAAGAGCCAAAGTCACCCGTCATGTAGCAGCACCACTTGGTGATTTCTCCCAAGCTCCGAGAAGATTCGAGCATGTACATTTGGACATTATCATAATGCCACATTCTGAAGGATTTCGGTATTGCCTTACCTGTGTCGACCGATTCACCCGATGGCCAGAAGCAATCCCCATTCAAAACCAAGAAGCAACCACAGTCGCCCAAGCGTTCTACTCCCAATGGATATCGCGATTTGGAACCCCCCTCAGACTAACAACGGATCAAGGAAGACAGTTCGAGTCATGCTTATTCAAAGAACTGAATAAGTTGACTGGCACTAACCACCTAAGAACCACCGCCTATCACCCAGCAGCAAATGGAATGGTAGAAAGGAGGAGCCATCGCCAACTGAAGGCAGCGATCAAATGCCATCAAAACGACCGATGGACTGAAACACTTCCAACAGTCCTACTCGGAATGAGATCAGCATGGCGAGAAGATCTAAAATCCACCTCAGCAGAACTGGTTTATGGTGAACCACTAAGATTACCGGGCGAATTTCTCGAAACAGAGGAACAGACAACTGGAACTGACGACGTTTCGGAATTTGTAAGGAGTTTGCGAGAACAAATCAAACAGATAAGGCCCACGAACGGAACGAGACATGGAGAACGGAAAAGTTTCGTTTTCAAAGACTTGGCCACATCAGAATACGTTTTTGTTCGTCACGACGGTCCAAAAGTCTGCCTACAACTACCGTACGATGGACCATTCCAAGTAGTGAGACGAAGTCCAAAAACTTTCACCGTCAACTACTATGGAAAGGAAACGACTGTTACAATCAACAGAGTAAAACCAGCGTACATCATCAACGACGAAAATACAGAACCTCAACCAGACAACCAGCCTAAAGAACGGTCAATTCATCCCACACAACAGGACCTCAATCATCAGGAAAGACGAACCGCTCTGGAAGAAAAGTTCATTTTCCGGACCGACTTCAAGCAAGATTTTCGTGACTTCATCACTGGCAGGGGCGTGTGTAGCGAATTCATCCGCTTCAACAAAAACGGAAAAAAGGGCGGAGTCGAAAGATGAAATTCAAATCTCTGAAAAATTGCATAAATATATTTCGCTCGGCTTCCAAAAATCACGTGACTTGACTCAACTCTCTCCGATCCATCTGCATATCACCGCTAAGAAGATATTCGATCTCGACATCTGCATTCCATCTTTATCTGTATCCGGCGCCAGCGAAGAAATTCCAGAAGGTCCAACATCCGGTTTACTATCCTCGACGACAGAAGCCCTTTTCGACGTCATCGACCACAAGCCGGCGCCAGCTACCTATCAGCACCCCAGGGGACCTACGCCGCAGAATTGTTAGCTTGTTGTCCAACAAAAACAATTATTGCCTTTCGAATTCACTTGTGTTGTAACCCTCGAGAGTAAAAATAAACAGGCTAATCTGTTTTCTTTATTGTGTGTTTGATTCCACAGAACAGACGACCCCACACATCGAAACATTTTTTTGGATGGCCGTCAAACTAAGGAAAAAAAAATTGAGAATGGAAAAAAAAGCGAGGATGGATTCTGATGTCGAAAAGATGGTGATAGAGAAGAGGTGCCGCGTAAACAAAAATTGTTTTGAATCGACTATTCAATATTTGAACTAAATCCATCGAAACATTTTTTTTGATGGCCGTCAAATTAAGGAAAAAAAATTGAGAATGGAAAAGAAAGTGAGGATGGATTCTGATGTCGAAAAGATGGTGATAGAGAAGAGGTGCCGCGTAAACAAAAATTGTTTTGAATCGACTATCCAATATATGAACTAAATCCATCGAAACATTTTTTTGGATGGCCGTCAAACTAAGGAAAAAAAAATTGAGAATGGAAAAAAAAGTGAGGATGGATTCTGATGTCGTAAAGATCGTGATCGGAAAGTGATGCCGCGTAAACAAAAATTGTTTTGAATCGACTATTCAATATATGAACTGAATTCATCAAAACATTTTTTTGGATGGCCGTCTAACTAAGGAGAAAAAATTGAAAATAGAAACAAAAATGAGGATGGAATCTAATTTCTAAAAGATGGTGATAGAGAAAAGGTGCCGCGTAAACAAAAATTGTTTTGAATCGACTATTCAATATATGAACTGAATCCATCGAAACATTTTTTTGGATGGCCGTCAAATTAAGGAAAAAAAATTAGAATGGAAAAAAAAGTGTGGATGGATTCTGATGTCTAAAAGATGGTGATAGAGAAGAGGTGACGCGTAAACAAAAATTGTTTTGAATCGACTATTCAATATATGAACTGAATCCATCGAAACTTTTTCTTGGTTGGCCGTCAAACTAAGGAAAAAAAAATTGAGAATGGAAAAAAAAAAGTGAGGATGGATTCTGATGTCTAAAAGATGGTGATAGAGAAGAGGTGCCGCGTAAACAAAAATTGTTTTGAATTGACTATTCAATATATGAACTAAATCCATCGAAACATTTTTTTGGATGGCCGTCAAACTAAGGAAAAAAAAATTGAGAATGGAAAAAAAAGTGAGGATGGATTCTGATGTCGAAAAGATGGTGATAGAGAAGAGGTGCCGCGTAAACAAAAATTGTTTTGAATCGACTATTCAATATATGAACTAAATCCATCGAAACATTTTATTGGATGGCCGTCAAACTAAGGCAAAAAAAATTGAGAATGGAAAAAAAAGTGAGGATGGATTCTGATGTCGTAAAGATGGTGATCGGAAAGAGATGCCACGTAAACAAAAATTGTTTTGAATCGACTATTCAATATATGAACTGAATCCATCGAAACATTTTTTTGGATGGCCGTCAAACTAAGGAAAAAAAAATTGAGAATGGAAAAAAAAGTGAGGATGGATTCTGATGTCTAAAAGATGGTGATAGAGAAGAGGTGCCGCGTAAACAAGAATCGTTTTGAATCGACTATTCAATATATGAACTGAATCCATCGAAACATTTCTTTGGATGGCCGTCAAACTAAGGAAAAAAAAATTGAGAATGGAAAAAAAAGTGAGGATGGATTCTGATGTCTAAAAGATGGTGATAGAGAAGAGGTGCCGCGTAAACAAGAATCGTTTTGAATCGACTATTCAATATATGAACTGAATCCATCGAAACATTTTTTTGGATGGCCGTCAAACTAAGGAAAAAAAAATTGAGAATGGAAAAAAAAGTGAGGATGGATTCTGATGTCTAAAAGATGGTGATAGAGAAGAGGTGCCGCGTAAACAAGAATCGTTTTGAATCGACTATTCAATATATGAACTGAATCCATCGTAACATTTTTTTGGATGGCCGTCAAACTAAGGAAAAAAAAATTGAGAATGGAAAAAAAAGTGAGGATGGATTCTGATGTGAGAAAGATGGTGATAGAGAAGAGGTGCCGCGTAAACAAAAATTGTTTTGAATCGACTATTCAATATATGAACTAAATCCATCGAAACATTTCTTTGGATGGCCGTCAAACTGAGGAAAAAAAAATTTCAAAAAGCACTGCCGTGAAGGCAGCAACTTTTGCGCGCATGTTCAATGTAGATGACCGCTTCAGCAACGAATTTGAACGTGCGCGCAAAAGCTGCTGCCTTCACGGCAGTGCTTTTTAAATTTTTTTCTGATAAATTACTGGATTTCAATTCGATCTGATCTCTATTTTTGGAAATATTGGAAAAATAAAATTTTGATTGGGTATATCTACGGAATCGTTTGGTGGATTTTACCCATTCACGAATTCGACCTTCGTAATTAAGCCCCAAACCTACTCTACAAATATCGAGTTTCTAAGTCGTTTCTTCCGGAAGTTATTGTGTTTACGGTCAGCCTAACGGCCGACTGCGTAAACACAATAACTTCCGAAAGAAACAACTTAGAAACTCGATATTTGTAGAGAAGGTTTGGACCTTAATTACGAAGGCCGAATTCGTGAATGGGTAAAATCCACCCAATGATTCCGTAGATATACCCAATCAAAATCTTATTTTTCCAATATTTCCAAAAATACAGATCAGATCGAATTGAAATCCAGTACTTCATCGAAAATAACAGTTCGAAGTTTCATACAGAATTTAATGAGGATGATATGATGAGAAAATCATAGAAATTTTTTTTTTCAAACTGTTCTAATAACACGATTATCACGAAATTTTGCATAAAGTTGTCTTTCAGTATCTTAAAACCAGCTGTGAAGTTTAATCAGGACTGAATCAGTATTTCTCGAGTTATACCGAAAAAATCAACGATATCGAGAAGAAAACCTCGAAATTTGACATATTTTTTCACGATATCTCCAAAACTTATTATCGTATCGAACTGAAATTTAGTACACTGCTGTGAAATGAGAAGGTCAAAGTGTGAGTATAATTTTTTTTTTGGTGTGATGAATAATTTCCGAAAAAAAAATTTTTTTGGAAAAAAATTTCGAAAAAATTTTTTTTCAAAAATTACTGACGATATGATCCTGACGAAATTTGGGTCAAAGTTGCGCGTCGTTGTACCCCACCTAACTGCCAAGTTTGAATCCAATCGCTCAAGTAGTTTCTGAAATAAAAAATAAATATTTTCAAAACTTCAAATGCCTATAACTCCGAAACTATTCGATCGATTTGGCCCATTAACGAACTTAACCGCGGCATTCCGATGCGCAACCTATGCTGAAACTTTCAAGTTGCTAGCTTGCTTCTGTCGACAGTTATCGTGTCTACGGCCGGCCAACCGGCCGGCCGGCCGGCCGGACAGAATCAATTTTGACACCGGATTCGTCATCAGTGAGTCCAACCTAGTCGATTGAGACCATTTTCGGCTCAATCATCCAAAATTACAGACATTTGGACAAAACGATAGCACGCTGTTCCCCTAGAACATGCGCGCAAAAATGAGAATGGAAAAAAAAGTGAGGATGGATTCTGATGTCTAAAAGATGGTGATAGAGAAGGGGTGCCGCGTAAACAAGAATTGTTTTGAATCGACTATTCAATATATGAACTGAGTCCATCGTAACATTTTTTTGGATGGCCGTCAAACTAAGGAAAAAAAAATTGAGAATGGAAAAAAAAGTGAGGATGGATTCTGATGTCGTAAAGATGGTGATCGGAAAGAGATGCCACGAAACAAAAATTGTTTTCAATCGACTATCCAATATATGAACTGAATCCATCGAAACATTTTTTTGGATGGCCGTCAAACTAAGGAAAAAAAAATTGAGAATGGAAAAAAAAGTGAGGATGGATTCTGATGTCGTAAAGATGGTGATCGGAAAGAGATGCCACGAAACAAAAATTGTTTTCAATCGACTATTCAATATATGAACTGAATCCATCGTAACATTTTTTTGGATGGCCGTCAAACTAAGGAAAAAAAAATTGAGAATGGAAAAAAAAGTGAGGATGGATTCTGATGTGTAAAAGATGGTGATAGAGAAGAGGTGCCGCGTAAACAAATATTGTTTTGAATCGACTATTCAATATATGAAGTAAATCCATCGAAAAATTTTTTTGTATGACTCAAACTAAGGAAAAAAAAATTGAGAATGGAAAAAAAAGTGAGGATGGATTCTGATGTGTAAAAAATTGTGATAGAGAAGAGGTGCCGCGTAAACAAAAATTGTTTTGAATCGACTATTCAATATATAAACTGAATCCATCGAAACATTTCTTTGGATGGCCGTCAAACTAAGGAAAAAAAAATTGAGAATGAAAAAAAATGAGGATGGATTCTGATGTCGTAAAGATGGTGATAGAGAAGAGGTGCCGCGTAAACAAGAATTGTTTTGAATCGACTATTCAATATATAAACTGAATCCATCGAAACATTTCTTTGGATGGCCGTCAAACTAAGGAAAAAAAAATTGAGAATGAAAAAAAATGAGGATGGATTCTGATGTCGTAAAGATGGTGATAGAGAAGAGGTGCCGCGTAAACAAGAATTGTTTTGAATCGACTATTCAATATATGAACTAAATCCATCGAAACATTTTTTTGGATGGTCGTCAAACTAAGGAAAAAAAAATTGAGAATGGAAAAAAAAGTGAGGATGGATTCTGATGTGTAAAAGATGGTGATAGAGAAGAGGTGCCGCGTAAACAAAAATTGTTTTGAATCGACTATTCAATATATAAACTGAATCCATCGGAACATTTCTTTGGATGGCCGTCAAACTAAGGAAAAAAAAATTGAGAATGAAAAAAAATGAGGATGGATTCTGATGTCGTAAAGATGGTGATAGAGAAGAGGTGCCGCGTAAACAAGAATTGTTTTGAATCGACTATTCAATATATGAACTAAATCCATCGAAACATTTTTTTGGATGGTCGTCAAACTAAGGAAAAAAAAATTGAGAATGGAAAAAAAGTGAGGATGGATTCTGATGTCGAAAAGATGGTGATAGAGAAGAGGTGCCGCGTAAACAAAAATTGTTTTGAATCGACTATTCAATATATAAACTGAATCCATCGAAACATTTCTTTGGATGGCCGTCAAACTAAGGAAAAAAAAATTGAGAATGAAAAAAAATGAGGATGGATTCTGATGTCGAAAAGATGGTGATAGAGAAGAGGTGCCGCGTAAACAAAAATTGTTTTGAATCGACTATTCAATATATGAACTAAATCCATCGAAACATTTTTTTGGATGGTCGTCAAACTAAGGAAAAAAAAATTGAGAATGGAAAAAAAAGTGAGGATGGATTCTGATGTCGAAAAGATGGTGATAGAGAAGAGGTGCCGCGTAAACAAGAATTGTTTTGAATCGACTATTCAATATATGAACTGAATCCATCGTAACATTTTTTTGGATGGCCGTCAAACTAAGGAAAAAAAAATTGAGAATGGAAAAAAAAGTGAGGATGGATTCTGATGTGTAAAAGATGGTGATAGAGAAGAGGTGCCGCGTAAACAAAAATTGTTTTGAATCGACTATTCAATATATAAACTGAATCCATCGAAACATTTCTTTGGATGGCCGTCAAACTAAGGAAAAAAAAATTGAGAATGAAAAAAAATGAGGATGGATTCTGATGTCGTTAAGATGGTGATAGAGAAGAGGTGCCGCGTAAACAAGAATTGTTTTGAATCGACTATTCAATATATGAACTAAATCCATCGAAACATTTTTTTGGATGGTCGTCAAACTAAGGAAAATAAAATTGAGAATGGAAAAAAAGTGAGGATGGATTCTGATGTCGAAAAGATGGTGATAGAGAAGAGGTGCCGCGTAAACAAAAATTGTTTTGAATCGAGTATTCAATATATGAACTGAAACCATCGAAATTTTTTTTTGGATGGCCGTCAAACTAAGGAAAAAAAAATTGAGAATGGAAAAAAAAGTGAGGATGGATTCTGATGTCGTAAAGATGGTGATCGGAAAGAGGTACCGCGTAAACAAAAATTGTTTTGAATCGACTATTCAATATATGAACTGAAACCATCGAAACTTTTTTTTGGATGGCCGTCAAACTAAGGAAAAAAAAATTGAGAATGAAAAAAAAAGTGAGGATGGATTCTGATGTCGAAAAGATGGTGATAGAGAAGAGGTGCCGCGTAAACAAAAATTGTTTTGAATCGACTATTCAATATATGAACTGAAACCATCGAAACTTTTTTTTGGATGGCCGTCAAACTAAGGAAAAAAAAATTGAGAATGGAAAAAAAAGTGAGGATGGATTCTGACGTCGTAAAGATGGTGATCGGAAAGAGGAGCCGCGTAAACAAAAATTGTTTTGAATCGACTATTCAATATATGAACTGAATCCATCGAAATATTTTTTTGGATGGCCGTCAAACTAAGGAAAAAAAAATTGAGAATGGAAAAGAAAGTGAGGATGGATTCTGACGTCGTAAAGATGGTGATCGGAAAGAGGTGCCGCGTAAACAAAAATTGTTTTGAATCGACTATTCAATATATGAACTGAAACCATCGAAACTTTTTTTTGGATGGCCGTCAAACTAAGGAAAAAAAAATTGAGAATGGAAAAAAAAGTGAGGATGGATTCTGATGTCGTAAAGATGGTGATCGGAAAGAGGTGCTGCGTAAACAAAAATTGTTTTGAATCGACTATTCAATATATGAACTGAAACCTTCGAAACTTTTTTTTGGATGGCCGTCAAACTAAGGAAAAAAAAATTGAGAATGGAAAAAAAAGTGAGGATGGATTCTGATGTCGGAAAGATGATGATAGAGAAGCGGTGCTGCGTAAACAAAAATTGTTTTGGATCGACTATTCAATATATGAACTGAATCCATCGAAATATTTTTTTGGATGGCCGTCAAACTAAGGAAAAAAAATTGAGAATGGAAAAAAAAGTGAGGATGGATTCTGATGTCGTAAAGATGGTGATAGAGAAGAGGTGTCGCGTAAACAAAAATCGTTTTGAATCGACTATTCAATATATGAACTGAAACCATCGAAACATTTTCTTGGATGGCCGTCAAACTAAGGAAAAAAAATTGAGAATGGAAAAAAAAGTGAGGATGGATTCTGATGTCGAAAAGATGGTGATAGAGAAGACGTGCCGCGTAAACAAAAATTGTTTTGAATCGACTATTCAATATATGAACTGAATCCATCGAAACATTTTTTTGGATGGCCGTCAAACTAAGAAAAAAAAAATGAGAATGGAAAAAAATGTGAGACTCACAGGTGATGAATCCGGTTCCAAAATCGATTATGTCCGTCAGGCCGGCCGTGAACACGATAACTGTCGAACGGAGCAAGCTAGCGACTTGAAACTTTCAGGATAGTTCGCGCATCAGAATGCCGCGGTTAAGTTCGTTAATGGACCAAATCGGCCCAATGATTTTGGAGTTATAGCGATTTGAAATGTTGAGGTGAATTCCCTGATATTTCAGGAATTACTGGCGCCGTTGGATTGAAACTTGGCAGTTAGTTGAAGCATAACGACATGCAACTTTTAACGACATTTTGTTGGGATCTTATGGTCTTATGATCAAAAAAAAATTTTTTTTTCAGAAACTATCAATCATATTCGAAATAAATGTCGCTTTTTTTAACTGGAGCTCTTTATTTCACAGCAGTGTACCAAATTTCAATTAGATGAGCATAATAATGTAACGTTTTCTTAATTTGTCAAAACGTTTAGAATATTTAAACTATTTATTTACACTTATTTACACACTACTATTCCAATAACTAAACAGCTATTTCTAACAAAGTCTGTTCACAATTTATTTCCACACTAATTTATTTTAACTGAACTCTTTCCGCTACGAATCACTCTGCTGAATTAGTCCCTGGTCTACTCCGCGCTTGCTCTTATATCGCCTGTGCAATTTCCAGCGATGTCCGGAAGACTCTCGAAAGCGGGTGACTCATACGCGTCTCGAGTGTTCGGCAACATTCTAGAAAAGACAGGGCCGTACTCGTCACAATAGGTTCGGAGATATTTGGGAAAAATATGTAAAATTTCGTTTTTTTTCTCAATATAATTTTTCGGTATAACTCAAGAAAAACTAATTCAATCATGATGAAACTTCGCAGCTATTTTTGAGATGCTGAAGGACAATTTTGTGCCAAATTTCGTGATGATTAGAACAGTTCAAAAACTTTAATCTTATCATATTATCTTCATTACATTCTGTATGAACCTTCGAACTGTTTTCGAAGTACTGGCTTTCAATTCGATCTAGTCTGTTTTTTTGGAAATATTGGGAAAATAAAATTTCAATGGGTATATCAATCAATCCAATAATTTATCGAAAAAAATCTAGAAAAGCACTGCAGTGAAGGCAGAACCTTTTGCGCGCATTTTCAAATTCGTTGCCGAAGCGGTCATTTACGTTGAACATGCGCCCAAAAGCTGCTGCCTTCACGGCAGTGCTTTAATAGATTTTTTCGTTACTTTTTTGTGGGGAAATCAAGATCAAAAATTAGTATGGTGAATTTGAACGATTGAATAATCAATGTGAGTGGCGGCGCCTTTATGCCAAAGAAAATAACAAATTTTCAATCGTTGTGTACCTACTTACCTACTGACTTTCCAGTTAACATTACCTATAATGATTTCTTGAAAGGTAAATATGTCGTTGAAGGTGACAGATATGAATACCTTTGTCATGAACACGAAAGCATTTACCAGGAAATGTCTTCAATTCTCTATACAAAAGCTATTTACCCTCAAGAGATAACACAATCTTTAATATAGACTCTACGTTCAGAAGTCAATAAAGAAGATGGTGATATCACCATAGAATGAAGATTTATTGAATAGGGATAAAAGAATGGTTTGAACATGGGTCCTCTATGATATTGCTTCAAGTCTTGTTGTCATTATTTATTTATCTGAATCAGTACTTTCAATTCGACATTCTGTTAACTAGAAGCCCAGTTTTGAAAAGTGAAGCTGTCTTGCGAATGCTTGTTGCTGCGCCATAATGGATACAATATATCCTCCAATATAATTGTCCTCAGTTCAACTAGTGTTGTGAAGTTTTTTGTACCTTAAATAATATATAGTCCGAAAATAATCTTCATATGTTCATTGAAGATAGTGAATTTTTTTTTTCTTCAACGAATAGTGAATTTGAGTGTGAAGAGTATGAAACATATCGCAATTCTTACGTCTATTTTGACCCTAACCGAACAAGTAAGTTCTTGAAAGTATCATTCATAATAATTAATCCGAAAGTTTACCTTATCTTATCTGATTTTCAACACGTTTCGCGCACCTTTCTTCATATGACAATCTATCGGTATCTAATCATTATACATAAGTCTTGTATCACACTAGTGCAGCTGTAAACAGTCAATAATTTTGTTGATAAGTATTAGCTTTTGGGACGAAATGGAGCCTTCAATGTATGATATACGAAAAATTTTAGAGATACCTATTGAATTTAAGGTGAGTCGCGAAAAAGCTCCGAAAATTATAAAAAAATTTAAGTGCTCACAACATACAATATAGTGTGTGGATGCGAAACGCTCGAACAGGTCAATTTCAGTTTCCAATTATCTACCTTCTGGTATAAAATTTTTACTTATGACGTCATTCATTTCCACAATTACGTCATAATTCATTTCAAGTGACTACCAAAATATTTTTTGCTGATTCGTAATGCCCAAATGATGTGAAGGTGTAAAAAAACCTAGGAAAGCACTAAGGTGAAGTCAGCAGCTTTTACGCGCTTGTTCACATCGTAAAATGGCGACTTGGAAATTTCTGTGAAATTTAAATGAAATTTTTTTCAAATTTTTCCATGGATAATTCTTATTGACACTATTCATTTTCCAACCAATTTCATTCCGATCAGATAAACATTTTTCGTGTTATCAAAATGATTATCAAAATTTCAAATGGCTGTAACACAAAAACCATTCGGCAGATTTGACCTTCTAAGGAACTCAACCGAGATATTTAGGATCAAAACCTTACCTGAAAATTTCAAGACTCTAGGTCTTTCTTTTCGAAAGATAGAGCACACACTGCCGGATAGAATCAAATTCCAACCTAGTCGTTCGAGACCGATTTCAGCTCAAAATTCGAAAATTACATACATTGTGACGAAACTATAACGCGCTGTTCCTCAGAACAAGCGCATTAAAATTAGTACCGAATATTTCAAAAATTTCTGATCCAATCATTATCAAACTTGTTATTAGTTTGAGGATGCTGATACTCAACTTTGTGCAAATTTTCGTGATGATTGATGATCATGTCATTATGGAAAAATCTGAATACAAATTCAAAATTTTCTTTTCGAATATTTTATATTCTGCGATTTTATAATCCCGCACGTACCATAAAATATCATTTTTCAATAGACGACTTCGGCCCAAGTTGCCAACCCACAATTTTCTTCACAAATTTACTATCACTGGGAAACGAGAATTTCAGGACAAAGTCGACCTGATAACGTTCACGTCATTTAAAAATATCCGTAAAAGATGCCTCGGCTCATCAAACAAGATGATTCCTTCAAAATATAGGTATTTGTTGAGCTGAAATTCAAGTTGGGATTCTTGATTTCATGTCAATAGTGTCAAGTTTATAAAGGATATGTTCCGCGAATAAACTTGGTTATTTCGGTTGCCGGTTTTCCGTTCTGCAAATATAAAATATTCGGTTGGTTCCTGGAAAAAAGGTTAATTACGGAATTTGAAGGATTAAAATGCAATTTTTCTGTCAGCAGATCAAGTTATATTAGGTCTATGCACCAGAACGACAGTCAATGTTTTATGGTAACATATCCATAGCATAGAACAATCTTACCTTATGATCCATAGAAGATACCTAGTAATTTTCCGTTATTGATTGTTGTCTCTTCTATGATCTATGGATCATAAAGTCAATAAAGATTGTTCTATGCTGGATATGTTACCATAGAACATTGATTGTCATTCTGGTGACAGGAAGAACGTTTTTTCATCAATGAAATTTCGCAAGTAACCTTTTTGCGCGCATGTTCTAGGGGAACAGCGTGCTATCGTTTTGTCCAAATGTCTGTAATTTTGGATGATTGAGCCGAAAATGGTCTCAATCGACTAGGTTGGACTCACTGATGACGAATCCGTTGTCAAAATTGATTCTGTCCGGCTGGCCGGCCGGCCGGCCGTCCGTAGACACGATAACTGTCGACAGAAGCAACGTAGCTACTTGAAACTTTCAGGATAGGTTGCGCATCAGAATGCCGCGGTTAAGTTCGTTAATGGGCCAAATCGGTCGAATAGTTTCGGAATTATAGGCACTTGAAATTTTGAAGTTATTTATTTTTTATTTCACAAACTGCTCAGGCGATTGGATTCAAACTTGGCAGTTTGGTGGAGTATAACGACGCGCAACTTTGAGCCAAATTTCGCCAAAATCATATTGTCAGTAAATTTAAAAAAAAATTTTTTCGAAATTTTTTTACTAAAAAATTTTTTTTTCGGAAACCATTAATCATATCCAAAAAAAATTTTACTCACACTTTGACCTTCTAATTTCACAGTAGTGCACTAAGTTTCAGTTCGATACGATTATAAGTTTTGGAGATATCGGGAAAAAATATGTCAAATTTCGAGGTTTTCTTCTCGATATCGTTGATTTTTTCGGTATTACTCGAGAAATACTGATTCAGTCCTGATTAAACTTCACAGCTAGTTTTGAGATGCTGAAAGACAACTTTATGCAAAATTTCGTGATAATCGTGTTATTAGAACAATTTGAAAAAAAAAATTTCTATGATTTTCTCATCATATCATCCTCATTAAATTCTGTATGAAACTTCGAACTGTTATTTTCGATGAAGTACTGGATTTCAATTCGATCTGATCTGTATTTTTGGAAATTTTGGAAAAATAAAATTTTGATTGGGTATATCTACGGAATCATTGGGTGGATTTTACCCATTCACGAATTCGGCCTTCGTAATTAAGGTCCAAACCTTCTCTACAAATATCGAGTTTCTAAGTTGTTTCTTTCGGAAGTTATTGTGTTTACGCAGTTGGCCGTCAGGCAGACCGTAAACACAATAACTTCCGGAAGAAACGACTTAGAAACTCGATATTTTTAGAGTAGGTTTGGGGCTTAATTACGAAGGTCGAATTCGTGAATGGGTAAAATCCGCCCAATGATTCCGTAGATATACCCATTCAAAATATTATTTTTACAATATGTCCAAAAATACAGATATGATCGAATTGAAATCCAGTAATTTATAAGAACAAAATTTCAAAAAGCACTGCCGTAAAGGCAGCAGTTTTTGCGCGCACGTTCAAATTCGTTGCTGAAGCGGTCATCTACATTGAACATGCGCGCAAAAGTTGCTGCCTTCACGGCAGTGCTTTTTGAAATTTTTTTTCAGCAACCAACTGAATATTTCATATTTACGGAAAGGAAAACCGGCTACCGAAATAACTAAGTTGATTTGCGGAACATATCCTACATAAATTTGACATCATTAACATGAAATCAGGAATCCCAACTTAAATTTCAGCCAATCAGAGATGATCTTAACAAAAACCTATATTTGGAAGGAATCATCTTGTTTGAGGAGCTGGGGCATTTTTAACGGATATTTATGAATAACGCGAACCTTATCATGTCAAATTGGTCCTGAAATTCCCGTTCCCCAGTGATAGAAAATTTGTGAAGAAAATTGTGGGTTGGCAACTTGGGCCGAAGTCGTCTATTGAGTAATGGATTTGAATTGGATCTAATCTGTATTTTTGGAAATATTGGAAAAATGTAAGTTGTATACTCCATTCACTTTTATAAAGTAGCCCAGTTGGCCATGATTTAGGTCTATCATGTTTTTGTAACTAAAACCAAGGCAGGTTGGCGCTCCTGAAATATCGACAATATCAAAATAATTCGACACGACGTAGCCAATTTCTACTCTCTTTCAATAACAAATAACAATTCAGCTCCAGCCATAATAAATTAACATTTCGCTCTGATTCGAAATTGAAAGTACATAAAGTGACCTGAAGAAGCAAGGACAGAGTATCAGGAAGTGCTATATAGAATTTGCGCTCATTCCGATAGTAACTGATATTTTGGAAACGATTATTCATCAGGAGCTATCTTACATCGGGATGTATGTGAGTAAAAATCAAAATATTATATTTTATAAGAAATAATATTTCTTTTTTAGCTACACGTCACCACGATCAGAAAGATTTATAATGAAAAGGAAACCAAAGAGTTTCTGGTATCACAGTTTTCTTCTATTGGTGTACCAAAAATGAAACTCACTGAAGATGTTAATTTGGAAAACTGATCTGCAACGTACCGTTTGGAATTATAATTTGAAAAATTACCATTTTTCGACTGACACACTGCCGAGCACCCTATTCTTTTTTGTGAAGGAACATCTATATAAATAAAAAAGGATCTATGGTCTATCGATATTTTGAACAAGCACTAAGTTCAAACGACTGCACCAAATTGGATAATTTTTTTTTTGTTGTGTTCATTATTCTCAGGTCTAGGTTTGTATAACGGTTTATTTCCGAAAAAAATGCACGGAAAAAAGAACAAAGCCTTCCTTTTTCCTCCAACCATAGAACTCTATTAAACGTAAGTATGCAGTATTTGAGTACTTTGACACTTCGACGTTCGACACTTAGGTTGTTAGGTTACGGATTCTGCATTTACATAAACAAACCACCTGTGGTATTTGTTATTTACAGTAAAACGTGTTTCTTGAAAGTTTTTAATAGCATTGTGTTTGATATTAATCGTTGTGTTGTGTGTTTGTGCTACTCATTATCATTTATAAAAATGCCATCAATGAGGCGTCCAAATATTGGTCGGCGGACGCGTAACGCAAGACGACTTTCAAATCAGCGATTGGACAACAGAATGAGAGGCTCTCAAGCAAGATCTGTCTCAGCTTCGGATGAATCCATACTATCGATCTCAGGCGAGGTACAAGAAAATATAGTATCAAATGAAAACATCAACTTTGAACGTTTGGCATTTAGATATGATCCCACAGTCGATTATGCTGACAATATAATGTTTCATTTCGGAACCATGAGCATTATTTGTCAATATTGCAATGCTCTGAGATATCCAAACGAACCCCCAGGATTATGTTGTTTGAACGGAAAAATCAAACTGCCACAACTGACAACTCCACCAGAACCTGTGAATTCGTTACTTTCAGGACAAGAACCTCTATCAAAACATTTTCTGCAGAATATTCAGCATTACAATAGTGTGTTCCAAATGACATCTTTTGGTTCAAACATAATTGAGGAACGAGGTTTCAACCCAACTTTCAAGGTATTTCATTTTCTATATCAAACAAACATTTCACACATTGATTATAACATTACCTGCAAACATGAAAATTCTGTTAAGACTCATTAACGAAACTTTTCTGATTTTTTTCAACAGATTCAAGGACAAATTCACCATCGTGCAGGAGCATTGTTACCACCTGTTGATGGTGAATACAAATTTTTCCAGATTTATTTCCTTGGAAATTCTGAGAATGAAGTAAATCAACGTTGTGCCATCAATCGTGCAGCAAGACGAGAAATCATCGTGCAATTGCAACAACTTTTGCATGAACATAATCAATTGGTACAATTGTTCAAAACAGCATTAGAAATGATGCCATCAGGCGAACATAAATTAGTAATCAGAGCAGATAAAAGGCCAGCAGGAGAACATGAGAGACGTTTCAATGCACCAACGTTAAATGAAGTTGCTATTTTGGTAGTTGAAGAAAATATGGAGTCTCGCGACATTGTAATTCAACGACGTGATGGTGGCAACCTCAGACGTATCAGTGAAACACATCGTATGTATGATGCTTTACAATATCCACTAATATTCTGCCGGGGAGAAGATGGCTACCATTTTATGATCAAAATGATTAACCCAGCGACTGGTAAGTATTGATAAGTCATGTTATGAAAGAATATAGTAAGAATGCATTTCAATAAGACATCTTCAGAGAATAAGGTCCTCAGATTTTTGCACCCTGTATTATTTTCTACTATATTCTCATAGTTTTTACCACCAATTCGTCAGAGTAATGTTGTTTCAAAAATTCTATGTTTCAATTCTTTATTAATGTTGATTATTTTCTTACAGGTGAGGAAACAAACAAGAAGGTCAGCTCCATGAATTTTTATGCATATCGTTTCATGATTCGTCAAAACGAGGACAACCATATTTTGAAATGCCGCCGATTGTTCCATCAGTTTGCCGTTGATATGTATGTCAAAATTGAAACGGAACGTCTAACATATAAACGTTTGAATCAAAGAAAGTTGCGTTCAGAAGATTATATTCATTTGCGCGATGCCATGAACGCAGATGGAAATGAAAATAATGTCGGTCGACTTACTATTTTACCAGCAACATATGTGGGAAGCCCCAGACACATGCACGAATATGCGCAAGATGCAATGACTTACGTGCGTCATTATGGTCGACCAGATTTGTTTATTACTTTCACGTGCAACCCAAAATGGTTCGAAGTCACTGATTTGCTATTGCCTGGTCAGTCATCCAGTGATCGTCATGACATCACAGCACGAGTATTCAAGCAAAAACTCAAAGCGCTAATGGATTTCATTGTAAGATATCATGTTTTTGGAGATGTACGATGTTGGATGTATTCGGTAGAGTGGCAAAAAAGGGGGTTGCCTCATGCTCACATTCTCCTGTGGATGGCTGAAAAAATCAGACCCAATGAAATCGACTCAATCATCAGTGCAGAAATTCCTGATCCAGATGTAGATCTAGAATTGCATGAAATAGTGATAAAAAACATGATACATGGACCATGTGGTGAACACAATCGTGAATCACCATGTATGATCGACAACAAATGCTCCAAGCGTTATCCACGTACTTTATTGGCAGAGACAATAACAGGTAATGATGGTTACCCCCTGTACCGTCGTCGCTCTGTTGAAGATGGCGGTAGAACAATAACGTTGAAAGTTAGGAATAAGGATGTTGTAGTCAACAATACCTGGGTTGTTCCATATTCGCCGCTGCTGTCAAAAACATTCAAGGCACATTGAAATGTTGAGTACTGTAATTCGGTGAAATCTGTTAAATATGTTTGCAAGTACGTCACGAAAGGCACCGACATGGCTGTTTTTGGTATTACAGCTCCAAATAGTAACGATGAGGTGTCACAATATCAGATGGGAAGATATGTTAGTTCTATACTATACTAATTGAATAAGTTGACGCTGGGTCGAAAAGGTCGTCCCACATATCAGCGATCTCCTTCGTAGCCGTTAGAGTTAGGAGGAAGCGGTAAATTCACATAGATAGATGAAATATCACCCTACCTTCCATTGAAAAAAACGATATCTCAATCGAATTGCTAATATTTTTTAAAAAATCCAGAATATGGTGAAAGTTACACACAAATTCAGATATATTCGACCAATCGGATAACTGCATTTTATGGGCGGGGCCTGAGATACGACCAAACTTCGAAACTTCACGGTCATCGGTCAGTACTGTCATTTGTCAAATAAGAAATAATGTTACTTTTACAGTTGCAAATTCAAGATTTCATAAGACGAATATATGTTATTTGTGAAAATATGCATCGAAATATGTTTTGAATAAGTTAATCGTAAGTTTTAAACGATCTGGATGCATTAATTCGATTGATATATTGACCCAGGAAATTCAAGTGAAGCAAGGTAAACAAATTTGGAGGTTATTCTTGAGATGTGTATTGGAACGAATCATTCTTGGAAGGTGTATTGAAACGAATAATATGGAACAAGTCTCCAGAACCTTCCTATATTGACCAACTTAAAATATAAGGAAAATTTCAACCAGGATTAATAATTGCAGTGTTCTGTTATTCAGAAGGAAATCCAGTGTTGAATATGATTTACCTTTGCATTGAAATGTGTCTTGAATAAGTAAATCTTAAATTGTCAACAATCTGGATGCATTAATTGATTTCATTGGTTAATTCACATTGAAAATTCACTTTTCTATGAAGGAAGGTAAGCAAATGTGGAAGTTATTCTTGAGAGGTGTATTGAAACGAATAATATAGAACAAGAACGAGTCTCCAGAACCTTCCTATATTGAACAACCTGAAATATATAGAAAATTTGAACCAGGGCTAATAATTGAATTGTTCTATTATTCAGAAGGATATCCTGTGTTGAAAAAGATATACTGTTGAAGTGTTAAATCCAACCTGTTATTTGGTTCCATTCCCCATGAAGAAAAATAGTTTTGAATTTTTGTGAGCAGTATTTAGTGGTTTGTTGTTCCTGATTAATCATAGTGATGAGTCCAAGATATCATCACTTTAAAATTATCCTTGCCAATGTGTTAAGAAAGATTTATGTTACAATTATTATTTATGTATGTTTGGATACAAGCTTTCAGATCAATTAATGGATTGGTAAAGGATTGGTTTCAACATCAAAAGTGCCCCAATAATTATTATTTTTGGCTTAAGATATATACTATGTAATTCATGAAACATTTCTGATTCTAATGCAAACGTAGATATTCTAAGTAATTCTGGAAACGAATATATTCAATCAGTCTACTTTTAATAATTATGATTAGATAAAATAAAATTACATTCAATTATTAATTTTGTTCAACTATGCCTTCAGATCACGTATATGGAATTTGTTTTATATCATTTCTCACATCTGGGTTTTCGAGATGAAACCAAGTTACCGATCAGGGTTATCACATACAGCGATTGATCGTAGTAATAAGTTAATGTATATGAATTGATTTTACTCGGTTATTCATCATTTCTTGAATTGATATATCAAAGAGAATGTCGAATATGTATGCCATTGTTCAGTTTCATTTTTACTTGTGATCATATTATAAGAACTTTATTCGAAATATCTTTCGACATCTGAAGAGGTGTTTGGAAACTACCTCGGGTAACAATTGAACGCCGTAATGAAAAAATATATAGGAATTTTATTCCAGACGGCTGCTAATTGGATCCTTGATTGAAATCTGCAGCAAAATGTATTGTTTGGTTTGTAGTTTTTTTTAGGTTATGTTATGGATGAAATCTTGATGTCATGATTCATTTCTATATTTCTATCTTACTCACTGATGAACGTTGTATAGTTCTATGGGTTTAATTCTTATTATTAAATTCTATGCAGCTCATTGAAATGTTATTTGAATCTAGAGAAGTTAACATATGGGTTTGCAAAAACTGATAGGGTAATACTAATCTTACATATCTATGGAAGTTTATATTTGTGTTAGTTATAAAAATAGTATTATATGTATATATTATAATCGAAGAAAGAACATGTGTTGTCTGTGGATAAACCATAGATTTTCATACCCGTTGAAAAACTGGGAATTTTCCGAACGATGTAAATTTACCCGCACTAATTTATTCAATGCTGATCGTCGATGTTTTTGTGTCAGTGTCGTTTTCTGTTGATTGTAAGGGTTGAGAGTTGTGAAAACACAAGAAAAGGTAAGTTTTTGTCAGAATTCAATTGTTTGTTATTCAGATAGTTAATTGAAGGGACTAATTTTAGTAAGTAAAAATAAAATTTGAACTAATGTCAGAGGGTGGCAAAAAGTTTAATTACCTTCGATTAATATTAAGTAATAATTCATACTTTTAGTAAACCAGTATGCCTCTCAAAAGGAAAAATCGTGGTTGGGGAGCAACGCCAAAAAAAAGGCGAGTAATGATAGGAACACACAGGGTGAGTAATGTTTTATTTTCTAAACGAGTCGATATATCAGACAGACTATCGGTATTATCTTGCCCTTCTGGCCTATTTATGTGTCGTTGTCAATGTAAGTCTCAATCGCACTCCTAATCATCATTAATTCTAATTGAAGCTGTGCATTTCACCCTAATTCAACGTTTTCACTTTTAGGTACTATATCATATTATATACTACTGAATTTCGTGTAACTGTGATAACGACAATCTTAATTTCACATATTTATATTTCCCTTTATTTAATCTCCACAATATAGATTATTTCTGTCGCTTCAATTTAATATAGTGTGAGGATGATTTTTCAAAAATAATAATATTCTCAACTCATTGAAAAATTTATTTCATACATTGAAACTGAGCAGAATTAGACCATGAACTTATGAATTCATTATTTTTTAATTTCATATTTTCATTTCTGCATTGGGATATTGTGGTTATGTTATATTTTCTGTTCAGAAGTAGCAACGTCGTCAAGGATCGTGGAAATCTCGAAAATGGACGAAAGTGAGCTAACTCAAAGGTCTTATATACGAAACATGTGCGTCATCAGGGGTACCATTTCTCAGGACAACGATCGGTACAGCACAATCAGTAGAAACCGTCAGTGAACACTGAAACCATCGACCAAATTTTAGATTACGGCGATATTCTATATCGCAAATCTATCGCGTTACGCCTTGCACAAAATTTTGCGAATAATTCCTCGCATCCTTATCTGATGCTGACAGAGGTCTTTTCGAAATTCACAATTCAGGATTGTGGATTCCATTTCATTTATAACGAAACAAACACAGTAGATGGGCGCGTTGGATTAGAAATAAGTGAAGGTCCTTTTTTCATATTAGCCGACGGATTGCAGCAGGTTTTTCAAAATTTCGAGTCGGTTGCATTTACATGTCGCTCTTTATCTACCTGCATCAAACGATCATCTACTGCTTACTATTTGTTCGATTCACACAGCCGGGGTGCGGACGGAAGGTCTGTCGAATACGGAGGGACGGAATGTCTGATTAGATTCAGCGACGTTGGAGTTTTGCTGAGTTATCTGCTGCAGAATTATGCGGCCGAAGAGCAATATAGCTTGAGTCCGATTGAGGTGCGACTCGAATCCACGGCCAATCTGGCAGACTCAGATTCGTTCGTTCTGCTGAGCGTCAGCGTAGAAACATCACACCCCGTTACTGTGTCTGTGACTACAGATTCCATCGAGCCTTTGTTTGATTCCCTCGATATGCCTGTTCGCCATAACGATAGTTTCATAGCCCCTGTTTCCCCTAGCTCTGCAAACATTGTTTGTGGTGCCGCTACCGAACAACCAAACGTTCCTCTGCATTATTTGGGTGATATGAATAAGGAGTGTATTCATTGCGCCGCTCTATTCTTCGCATCCGAAAACCAGTTCTGCTGCAGTAAAGGAGGAATTAGGCTTTCGAACAGTCCTGACTATCCAGAACTGTTAAAATCCCTAATCACCAACAAAAACAAGGAGCATTCCAAAGGATTCCTGAAGAACATCCGCAGGTACAACACGCTACTGGCGATCGGATCTACGACGGCACCATACATACGGAAAGGCCTAGGACAAGGAGCTCCGGTGGTCGTCATATCAGGGCAGATCTACCATCGGGTAGGCGATGTTAACACTACGAACCCGCGTTTCGGCACTCTATATTTTGTAGATAGCGGGGAAGCTAAACGTGCGAGAGCAACGAATGCTGCAGTGAGCGGTGGATGCGCGCCAGATCTTCTGGAAAGTATAGACGCGCTATTGAGAACGACTAATCCCTTTGCTCAAATGTACCGAAGTCTAGGTCAAAAAGTCCGGGACGAACGAAGGACCCATGGTGATGACAGGATACCTGAAATTAGCCTATTTTTTAAAACCATCCCTGGTACTAACAGGAACGTCTATGCGGTACCCTCCACTTCGGAAGAGATCGGCGCTGTTTTCACGTCTGTCGATGGAAATCTGCCTCCTCCAAACACCTTCGTTCGTGTGTTCTATCGCGAGGGAAGTTTCGAGTACAGGGATATTCCTAAGTTGTCGCCAATCGTTGACGGGCTTTGTTACCCATTCTCATTCCTACTGCGTCAAACATCTTACTTATTTGTGTTATGTCCTTTGGATAGAATTGTTGTATGAATATCAATGTAAATTAATATTGTATATTATCGCTATGATCTATTATGATATTATAAATGTTTCTACTGAATAATAATTGAATACGGAACTATAAATCTTTCAATTCTCATCCCTTCATTAGAATATGAACATTTTCCATTTATTGCGATTTGAAATTCGTACAATATGATAATTTAGGTTGGTTCATATTGATATTTCATTACTTATTAAATGAATGAATTAACCTCAATCGTAATTCATAGTATGTTAAAGAACTCTCAAATATGCGAAACATTTCGCCTCCTGATGAAATACATTCCTTGAAATTTTCATCAAAATTAGGTCAATTAGGACATCAATTCCAATATCGCGACCTTCTTTATATCATGAAGTCTTTATCCCAGTGCAAAATTATCGTTACTATTTCGTTAACTACAGATTTCGGATATGGAAGTTCATGAAGAAATTTGGTTGGAGGATTTAATAGTATAACAAATATAGGAGAGCAGTGTGGCTTTCTCTTTTTTATTTTTTGATAATCTTATAATAATGATTATTAAATTGGATATTATTTCGTAATAGATAATTTCAAATATATATAGATGACATGCAGGTACTCTTAAGTGTTTTTTAAAATTCAAATGATGGGGAGTACATCAGTTTCTGCGGACAATCCATTCAATTTATCGATATAAAAAGACGAATATATCGACAAGGTGGATCGGCTGGCTCACTAGTAGTAATCTATTTGGAGAATTTCTTCATTTGCCATACATGAACGTTATTCCACTGTAGTTCATTTAGCCGCCCATTTAGAGAATAGACAATGAGTTTATTTCACCAGCCACAACGTTGGCAAGCTTTTTTGAGACATGCATAAGAGATTCATTTGCAAGAACATTGCTTTACTCAGAAATACAAAAATACTTCACTTGGAATGTATCATCCAAAAAATTCCAACTGGGATACGTGAATGTATATTCAACCAATGCATTGGAGCGCATTTACACAATTCACCCGAGCAATGTAGAATGTTTTTACTTGCGTTCATTATTGCTGAATGTTCGTGGACCAACTTCCTTCGAAGATTTGCGAACCATCGATGGTGAAATATGCGCAACATATCGAGAAGCCTGTCAATGTTTACATTTATTAGAGGATGATATACTTTAGGATCATACACTCTCCGATGCTGTTATTTCTTCTACTTCATATCAAATACTGTCACTTTTTGCCATCATAATTTCAACATGCTATCCATCGAACCCTCATCATTTGTGGGCAAATACACAGACCATATGGCTGAAGACATTTTGCATCGAGTACGATCAACAACAGCAATTCCAGAACTAGAAATTAGTGGTGAGATACATAATGTATGAATTGTGTACATAATTTGCAGCTGAAAGTTGGCTCAGTAATTATCATGCTACGCAACCTTAATCAGCCAAAATTGTGTAACGGAACTAGACTTTCTGTTAAAAGAGTTTTTACAAACTTGATAGAAGGTACTATTATCATAGGAAAGTTCAAAGGTGAGGATGTCCTTATTCCGAGGATTCCACTAATGCCATCTGGTTTTCCTAATGAATTTAAGCGTGTCCAGTATCCAGTGCGACCTCCATTTGCAATGACAATAAATAAATCACAAAGTTAATCGTGACAAGTTTGTGGAATATACCTTGAATTGACCATTTTTTCGCATGGGCAGTTGTATATCCCTGCTCAAGAGTTGGTAATCCATCTGCTCTATTTGTTTTCCGTCAAGAAGGAAAAACCAAAAATATTGTACACAATAGGGCATCGCAATAAATTATAATTTAGACATTTGGGTGTTTTTTTCACTACATAATATATTTTATCTTAGTGTTTTTCTTAAGTTACACCTCCCGTGCGAAGCCGGGCCGGGCAGCTGGTTTGGAATATAATCAAAGAATCACAAACACAAAATCAATCGGTTGCTAATACAAAATGGGTAAAACACAAAATTTTATGTGAACAAAAACATGTTATTGCAAAGATTCTCCATTATTCAGGGCATGTAGGATTCTCGGTATACAGTGAGGATCTGAAAAATCATTGCTTGGCGAGCCAGATCTGGTCAAAAGACCTTCCAAGTCAGGTCACAATTGTAGGTAAAACTATTTTCAATTTTCTGCTAATTTTCTATCTTCTGTTCTGTTGCAGATATGTTTTCAAGATATTTTGTCAGTTTTAATCCAATAAGAAAGAAGAAATTCTGTCTTGGAAATCAAGGCCTTATGAATATGTCAGCCTATTTCTCTACACTTATGTAAGGGGACACTATATTTTTTCAGGTTTATATATTTATGCTCTTGTATCATAGTAACCAACGTATGGTGCCCTATTCATTCCCTCTTGCTTATACCGTGATGCTATATTGTTGAATATATCAAAGAACCTGCTCTTTTTCAATAAAAATGTAAATATCTAATGATATTAGAAAGTTATATCTCCTACTTGCATATTATTGATATTTTATGTATCGAAAATGAGTTTTTTCTATTGCCTTAATGGTTTCTCAAGTTTTTGACTTCAATCATTATTTGTCAGTTGATATAATAATTGAATAAGTAATTCAAGACTTGATAGGTACTTTGAATTTAATGAAAGTATATCGTAATATATCAATCTCAACAGATATAATGAGAAGGAATCACAGAAAAATCTATTTATTATTCAAAGATTGTATTGAGACTTAAGTAAGTAGGTAGTCATGTTTGAATTGAACAAATTCCTTAATGAATAATTTCAAACATTATATATTTCGTGGAATTGTTTCGATAGGAAGTAGTACACTGAAAATGAACTTGGTATATCCTATCTTGGCAGAACATTGAAATTTTATGCACGAAAATAACATCAATTATACAATATCTCATTCAGTTCTATTTTTCTAATGTTTTAGGAATTACTCCTTTCTGGAAATTGAATATTTGAGTTTACTTCAAAGTATGTCCATAAAACATAATTCCATATCTTGCTTTTGACTCGAATACTGAATGATAGGTAGTTTACATGGAGAATTTATCCAGATATCTTGTCATTACAAACAATGATAATAGACTGAAGCTAAGCTGTATGTATCCCAGTTTAGAAATATGTTGATCCAATCCAGTGTATGTATCATTCACCTAGATTCAAGGTTTTGAACCTACTACTAACATCATCAACAAAAACACGGAGTCTTCTGTCAGATAACATATTTTCGATCAATTAAATTACTTTTCCACATTTCAGAAATTTATGGAGTTTGAATATTAAACCATCTTTCCACACAGTATCGTAAGCTGCTGAAAGATCCACAAATACAGCCCCCGTTTTCAACTTTTTATTGAATCCTGATTCAATGAAAGTAGTGAGACTAACAACTTGATCAGAACAATTTCTATTTTTCCTAAAACCACCTTGACAATTTTGCAGAATATCTTCAACAGATGATTCTATCCTGAATAAAATTAATCTCTCTAAAATTTTGAAAGGTACACTCAATAAACTTATAGGTCTATAACTACTTGGGTCTGATGAATTTTTCCCAGATTTCAGAATTGCTATTACTTTTGCCTTACGAAATTCCGTTGGAATATTTCCAGAATTCAAAATATCATTATAGAAAGATAATAACCAAGATAATGCCTTTTTGCCCAAATGTTTCAAGAACTCAGGATAAATCCCATCGAAACCAGCAGCCTTCCGAGATTTTGTACACTTTATCGCAGATTTCAATTCATCCATGGTGAATGGACTAGATATAACATCCAAAGTTGATGGCGATGATCTCAACCTATGTAGATTTTTCTTCATTTCTTTAATCTTTGAAACAACAATTAAATACAGATTTTTCTGTATAACCTTTACATAATATCTTTCGATATTGATTTGAGCTAGAGTGGTGCTACTGGTGCGAGGAAGCGTGCGAGATCAAAGCGATAGGGTGCAGGTTAAGGCTGCCCGATCGCTCTCGCAAGTTTGCGATTGGGTGCAAGTCTGTACTGGCCCCTACGCACTCAGGGTTTCCTTGCTTGGTGGTACTTGCTCGGTGCCGGACTCTCTCAAGCTGAAGCGGAGGGGCATGCATAGTTACTGATGATCGCTCCCCTTGGGCCGCGTCAAGCGACCTTTGGATGCGATGGTCCGGGGTTTTGATGCGCAAGTTGAAGCCTCTCAAAACTCAAGGACTTATGCTCACCTCCTAGTGGTACCGCCGGTAATACTCAAGGATTCGACGTGTCGAATTCGATATACGAGTAGCAAAGAGCATGGTCCGAAAGGTTAACACGAAAGGAAGCAGCCCTTCCAAGCGGCCACCCTCTAGCCTAGTGTCCGTGTTAACCTCTCAATTAGAGGGGGCACAGTAGCCTGAAAAGCTACGTGCGGGTGGGGGCTTACAACCCTCACCTGTCCAAGATTCAAGTACCCAATGTTCAGAATAGTAACATAAGGCCTGAGGGCCGATGCCGGGTGGGGGAGCAATCCCTTCGGAAGCCTGGCCTTGAATCGATTTGAATTTAATATTTGAATGAAAACTTATACTTTTCAAGGGTCAATATCAACTGTCATTTAATTTTTGAGGTTATAAAGATTTTGGAAAATGTTTTTTACCGCATTTCATTTGTCAAGGAAAGAAGAAGGTGTAAGTAAAATATGTGGCATTATTGTTTCTATGCACAATTCTAACAAGCATGCGTATGGACTTAAACCTGCTTATTTCCGTTATTGAGGTGAAGTGTGCGTCGTAACAAAACACGTGGTGAGTTTTTGATGTATAATATAGAATAAATGCTACTGATGATTCTAAATCGAAAGATAGAAGATGAAACACTGTGTTTAGTATTGTTTTTAGGTTGTACTTCATTTTTTCACACTTTTCTCAAGTTTTTTACTTTGATCATTATATGCCAGTTGATATAATAATTTTGTCAGTGAAGACGTAGTACGTCGAAGACATAAAAGCATATCGTAAGATATCAAATCAATATCGAAAGATATTATGTAAAGGTTATACAGAAAAATCTGTATTTAATTGTTGTTTCAATGGCCTTTAACAAGTAGACTTTTTTGAATTTAATATTTAATCTTTGAACTAGAAATTTTAACCGAGTTGGAAACATTTACAAGCCGACGGGCAATCAGTTCCGGATAAATTTTCTAGGATGACTTAGCAAGAGGGGCTGCTTCACCTAATTTCCGCAGAACATCCCAAGAACTTCTACTCGAATGGGTAAAATTCATATTCGAAACCACATCATTCCATTTATTTTTACGAGCAATGTTTATCGAATCCAATAGTTTGTTCGATTTATCAAGAGTTGGCGAACTTTGATACTCCTTGTACAGGGTTTCTGTTTCAACCGACCATCCAGGAACATTATTTTGACGAAAACCTCTGGGAATGAATTTTTTGTTGCTGCTGCCTTCACTACCCCAATGAATCTGGAATAATTTTTATAAGAAGGGCGAAACCATCTTATATCACTTTCAATTTTTTCCCTAAATTGATCCCAACTAGCTTTTTTGAAATTCCATCTGAGCTTTGGTAAAGATGCATTTAAATGAAGAACATTTCCTACACGAATGAATATTGGACGATGCTGACTACGTGGAAAATCATTGAGAACCTTACGATTAACAGAAAGAGGTTTTGAATCGTTATCACTAGAAACTATGCTCAAATCTGGATTGTATCCCCTATTCCATCTTGATGAATGAAATGAAGACCTATCTTTTGCGTCAAAAACGAGATGGAAATTGTTATCTTCAATCCACTCAGTCAATGCTAAACCATTTCTATCATTTATCGCATAGCCCCACATACTATGATGGCAATTGAAATCACCACAATAAATTGAAGGATGTGAAAAATTATGTTGAAGTTTCTAGGCCAAAGGGTATTAGGAGGTTTGTAAATGTTGAGGATAAAAATATTACAAAATTTGAAAGCTATAAAAAACACTCCATCATCTTCACCTTTACGAATTAATTCAACATTGTTGACTACCGATTTCTCTACATAACAAGCTAGGCCATAAATAGAACTCAAAAGAAAATCAATTAATACATAACCTGCTATGGAACCTCTTTCACGAAGTTTTTCTTCGGTTGCAGTGTGCGTTTCCTGAAGAAGTATAACCTCTGCGCCACAGTCGACAGACAATTTTGATAAATAATCACTCTTGTCCTTGGAAATCCCTTCAATATTCAAATTTATAATATTAAATCTGCTCGCTGACCGGGAGAGTTTATTAAACCAGGTCCGGTCCTCCAAGCGATGATTTTCCAAAACCTCAGGTAAACGAGGAATGTTACAGGTCCCTAATATCGGGGAATCATCTCCCATAATGCTATATTAACTTGAATAATCGAATTAAATTGTGGAGTAAATTTGATAGCTTGTGAACATCATTATTTAATTTATATTTATGTGATATTCCAGCAACTTCTTCAGAGAAATTCATCTATGCAGATGATATTGCTCTGGCTTTTCCTCACTCTGATTTCAAAGTCATTGAAAACACTCTAAATACTGATTTAGAAATTTTGAAGAATTATTTTTTTGAGTGGCGTTTATGTCCAAATTCTAATAAAACAGAAGTTTCTTGTTTTCATTTGAATAATCAACAGAAGTTTAAAACTTTGAATGTTACTTTCAATAATGCCGTTCTGAAACATAATTTCACTCCTAAATATCTTGGAGTGAAATTAGATACCTCTTTAAATTTCAAGGCCCATTTGGAAAACTTACGCATGAAATTGAAATCTAGGAATAATATTCTTCAAAAACTAGCTGGTTCTTCATGGGGGGCTGACCCTACAACTCTTCGTACCGCAGCTTTGGCTTTGGTTTTTTCTGCTGCTGAATATTGTTGTTCGGTTTGGTTTAATAGCGCTCATGTTAGTAAAATAGATGTACAGCTTAATGTTGCTATGAGAATCATTAGTGGGACCATAAGATCTACACCTTTACAGTGGTTACCAGTTCTCTCAAATATTGTACCGCCCCATATTCGTAGACAGATTGCAGTGATGAAGTCTTGGGATAAATATCGTTCCTTTCCGAATTTATTCCCAATCATATTTTATATTCCGGATTCTAAAATTGCTAGATTGAAATCTCGTAAACCTTTATGGATCAACGATTTTCTTCACACCAATAAAAGTGACAAAGAAATTTGGCGTTCGGAATGGAATTCGTGTAATGTTTTTAACAAAGGTTTGATCAGCGATCCTTCAGAAAAAATTCATGGTTTCAATCTTCCTAGGAAAATTTGGTGCATTTTGAATCGACTTAGAACCGGTCATGGTCGCTGTAATAGTTTCCTCTTTAAATGGAATTCGGTCGAAAGTCCAAGGTGCGAGTGCGGAGAAGAAGAGGAAACAATAGAACATTTAGTAAATACTTGTCCAATATATAAATTTGACGATGGTTTCGAGGCAATTCATTCGGTGTCTGATTCTTTTTTGAGATGGATTGCGAACTTCAAATTAATCTAATGAGTACTAAATCATTTACTAGTTCATATTAGTTTTTTCGTCTCCTTTTTTGTTTTCAGGTATGTTTCCAAGATTTCAACCTGCATCGCATAGGAAGGAGGAAATTTTGTCGATGAAAAAGAAGCCCTTCAATAAAAAACAACAATTTCATTACACTTATACGGGGAGACATGTTACAGTAATTTGGGGGGGTTGATTTGTATCTGTTATTTTATTGTTATAAAACAACGAATTTCTTTAACACTATTTATTACTTCAGCTCTTCGTTTTACACATCACGTTCTTACACCATTTTCTTATATTGTTTATCTTAACAGAGACACTAATGTCATATTGTTCAATCACAGAATATAGTTGTATTGTAATTCTTCTTCTTACTTACTAACTTAGAATATTTATAACACACCTCCTCGATTTGAAATGTTTTTTTTTTTTTTTTTAGTTATTATTATTAAAGGAGAAAAAACATAAGAATCGTAAAATTAAGAAACGTTCACCTTACTTCTAAGATCTACAAAAATTTCTTTTCCTAAAGGTTTAGTAAACATATCAGCTAAATTTTCCTCAGTTGAAATATGTTTAATATCCAATTCCTTTCTAGATACTAAATCCTTCAAATAATGATATTTTATATCTATGTGCTTTGCCCTTTTTGAATTTTCATTGCTTTTAGAAATTAATATTGAACCTTTGTTGTCACAATAAAGAATTGCCTCATTACTAAGTTTAAAATCATTTAATATTCCTTTTATATTAATCAAGTCTTGAGCACAAGTAGCCGCAGCCACATACTCAGCCTCAGCTGTGGATAATGCCACGCAAGTTTGTTTTTTTGAAAACCATAATATTGGATCTTTTCCATATAATGTTATGCAGCCACTCACACTCTTGCGATCTTGTTTGTCTGTTCCCCAATCTGCATCCGAATACCCTGCTAATATTGAATTATTGTCAGAGTCTTTATGGAATGTAAGTCCAATCTCTTTAGTACCTTGAAGATATCGTAATATTCGTTTGCCTCATTCCATGTTTCCACTGTTGGTCTATCTAGAAATCTACTCAAATATGAAACTGAAAATGTTATATCTGGTCTAGTACTAGTAGATAAATACATTAATCCTCCTATCAGTTGACGAAACGGTACATTGTCAAGTATTTCATTCTCGTGATTATATTGAAAGCTTTTTTCCATGGGGGTTTTTTTGGGTTTACAGTGTTCCATATTGAATGTTATCAAAAGTTTCTCTATGTAGTCAGTTTGATTAATTTTGATTTTATCTTCTGTTCGTATTATCCTCATTCCCAGAAATTTCTCGACTTCTCCCAAATCTTTTGCTTGGAAATATTGTTTTAGTAATTTAACTGTTTGCTCAACACATTCCTCTTTTCCAACTACAATAATGTCATCAACATAAAGTAAAATCCATACATTGTTACCACAATACAGACAGCAGTCATGTCTTGATCTTTTGAAGTTATTCTCACTTGCAAAGTTACTGAAAGTGTCGTTCCATACCTTTGGTGATTCCTTTAAGCCATATAAAGCTCTATTTAGTTTAAGTATCGGTGATTTCGTTTCTACGCCGGCTGGTGTATAAATGTATACTTCGTTTTCTAATTTGCCATTTAAAAAGGCTGTAGGAATATCTAATTGTTTTGTATTCCACTCCTTTTTTATAGCTATTGACAAGAGCAATCTTATCGTAGATAACCTTGCAACAGGAGAATAGGTTGGTTCAAAAGGGTTGAGATTTTCTTTAATCTGATACCCCTTAGCTACCAGTCTTGCCTTTCTTGTTCCGTCATCTTTTATTTTGAAAACCCATTTTGTTTGTATTGGTTTTTTCCCTTGTGGTAACTTCGCTTCTATCCATGTATTTAATTTTTGATGTGAATTGAGTTCTTTATTAATTGCTTCCTTCCATAATTTATCTTTTACAGCATCTTCATACTCTAACCTATCAATATTCTGTTTAGATATTAAGCAATAGGCTGTGTAAATTTCATATTCATTCAAGTGTTTTGGTGGTTTTATTTTCCTTCCCCTTCTTGTTTCATTTAATTCTGGTGTTCCTTCCTCTGAGCTTTCTGAACTGATATCTGCTACATCATCTTGATCGTTTTCTCCTACTTCATCTTCATGAACTGGCTCTTCTGTAAAATCTTGAATTGATATAATTTTTTGTTTATTTTCATCTTCCATTCTTCTTGTAATTTCGTCATAATTTGTACATTTTTCATTAAATCTCACATCTCTTGAGGATATTATTTCGTCTTTCTCGTAATTCCATAGTCTATATCCAGCTTTCATGTATCCTACCATTATACATGGCTGTGCTCTTTTTTCAAGTTTGTTCTGCCTAGGTAAAATAACAGCCCAAGCTTGACATCCAAAAATTCGTAATTTAGATAAGTCGTTATTCTTGTACCACCTTTGAGCTGGAGTTTCTCCGTTATTGGCTTGAGTGGGAGCTCTATTCAACTCATAAGCCGAACACAAGACAGCTTCTCCCCATAGCTTCCTTGGCAAATTTGTTTCTGAAAATTTTTTGCGTACCTTATCCAAAAGTGTTCTATTCATCCGTTCAGCTTTTCCATTTTCTTGCGGAGTATATGGCAGCGTATACTCGAGCTCAATACCTTTATTTCTGCAAAAATTTTTAAAATAACCCGTTACAAATTCCCCACCATTATCTACTCTAATTTTCTTTGTCTTTAAGCCATGCTGTGTCTTAATCAATTTGATGAAGTCAATTAAATTTTGTTCCGCTTCATTTTTTTGTTTTAAGAGTTTAACAATTAAAAAATGAGAATAGTCATCAATCAATACTTGAAAATACTTATGACCCTCTGGAGTTGGAATAGCAATAGGACCTGCTATATCCGAATGGATTAATTCACCAATCTTAGTAGTTTTCTTTATACATTTACGGAAAGGTTTTCTTGTGCTTTTTCCCTCAACACAGGTATTACAAATATCATTACTGAAAGGTAAACCTAGTTGCCTTAAGCTCTGTCTATTTAAATGACCTAACCTTTTATGCCAAATATTTTTATCAGTAACTTCACCTGTTAAATAGTTAAAATCACAGTTATCATTGTTTGCACTACAATTGTATTTTTTGATATCAAAGTCTACTTTCAAAGAGAATAGATCGTCAAATGCCTTACAATTAAATGTTACATTTGATTTTGACAAAATAGCTTGTTTTTTACCTGACTTATCGTTAGTAAATGTTACTTTAAAATTATTCTTCAATAATTTAGAAACTGAAATTAAATTATGAGACATACCTTTAACTATCAATGCTTCTATCTTAATTTCTTTTCCCTGACAAATACCTCTAATTATTCCTTGTTTTCTAGCATATAGAATCTCATTGTTCTTTGCCGTTCCAATTTTCACCTCCTGTTTCAGCACCTTGATTTCTGTCATATATTCTTCCAGTTCTTCCATCACCATATGTTGCGTACATCCTGAATCTAGAATGAATTTATTGATATCTCTCCTTGATTCTGTTGAACCCTTCGACGTAATGAATGATACTTCGTCAGCCTTATTTGCCTGATTGTGACTGCCGTTTGGAGTTGAGCCCTGTCCTCTGCTACTGTGATAGGCACCTCTGTTGTAGCCTTTTCTTCCTCTGTAGTTTCCTCTCAATTGGTTCTGCCGACATTCTGCAATTTTATGGCCTTTTTTGCCACACTTAAAACACGTATATGGACCTGCTGTAAATGACACTTCAGAGTTTTCATTGCTGGATCTACATTTTGATTTGATTTTTAATTCTTCATCTAAGAGTCTTGATTTGACGAAGTCCATTGATACAGCAGTTGAACTCATTGTTTCGATTGCAGTTATTACAGACTCAAACTCATCATTAAGTGATAATAAAAGGTGACAAACCTTGTCTTCTTCTTCCAATTTGGCTCCTATACTTTCTAATTCACGTAACAGAGTGTCGAAATTTAAGAAATGATCTTCCAGTTTTTCATTTCTCTTATGTTTCAACGTTAGCAGTTTCTTTTTGAGTGTTAATTTTGTGAACACACTTTTTCTCTCGAAGACATCTTGTAGAGCTTTCAACATCTCTTTGGAAGTTTTCGCATCCTTGACTAGGTCTAAGTGTTTGTCTGTAAGACATTGTACCATGATACTCTTGGCTTTAGAGTCTTTTAATCGGAAGTCATTTCTCGACGCCTCGTCTGGAAATTCCTCTACTGTTTTCTCCAGTGTTTCAGATATTTGCTTTTCTTCTAATAGTATTCGCACTCTGAATTTCCAGTTATTAAAATTGCTGGAGGAAGTCAATTGTGGCAAATGCACGAGGGTGGACGCCATTTTTCCAACTTATCTCCTTTCTTCCAAATTTTATCTTATTTGTTGTAGATTACTTACGTAATCTGGGCCCATAACCTGTTACAGTAATTTGGGGGGGTTGATTTGTATCTGTTATTTTATTGTTATAAAATAACGAATTTCTTTAACACTATTTATTACTTCAGCTCTTCGTTTTACACATCACGTTCTTACACCATTTTCTTATATTGTTTATCTTAACATAGACACTAATGTCATATTGTTCAATCACAGAATATAGTTGTATTGTAATTCTTCTTCTTACTTACTAACTTAGAATATTTATAACAAGACAGAGTTTTTCCTGAGGTTTTTATCTGTGCTCTTGTATCATACGTAAAAATGTATGGTACCCCGTTGACATTTCCTCTGCTAATACTGTTATGACACAAATTGTTTGATATAAAGAAAATGTAATGCTCATCTCAAAAGAATATATATATACCTAGATTCTCAACAACTGTTAGTTCTTTTTTGAGGTTAATTGTGACACAGGTTTCGTAGTACTACTACATTTCCTTACTGGAATATTTCAAGTTGTGCAACAAGGTATTCAAATGACTTCTGTAGGCTTATTTCTTGAGAATTTAGAAAAGTAGGGAATTCCATAGGTCCGTCCATTCGTTTAGAAGTCTTAGCCGGGTTATTCGAGTACTTTTATTTTTTCGAATGAACTATCGCAAAGTATGGGACTGCTCTATCCATCATTTTTCAGTAAAATTCCAAAACACTCGATTCTTGATTTCCGTACAAGAAAAAAACATAACTGAATCTTCCAACCATGTTTATATACGTGAAGTATTAACAGAGAAAAATGTTTCTTCAAAATTCGCCAGGTCTTTGGAATGATTGAATTCACATAGTATTTTCTCAAATTCATTACTTTCCCAATGTAGATTCACATTTTGAAAAATAAGTAATTACTACGACCTCTTCGTAGAGAGGACAACGTTGTGTAGTTATCTGACTTTTACCTAACATTTTCAAACTATACACGGTGAAATCTGTCAGGATGTTGTCATGGCCAACTGGGCTACTTTATAAAAGTGAATGGAGTATATATATGCGTAATCACTAGGCGTGGGTTTTACCCGTTTACGAATTCGGCCTTCGTGATTAAGATCCAAACTTGTTCTACAAATATGAGGTGTCTAAGTTGTTTCTCTCGTAAGTTATTGTGTTTACGATCAGCCGTAAGAAAGACCGTAAACAAGATAACTCCCGAATGAACCGACTTAAAACATATTGTTTTGAGTACGATATGTAAGTAACTTTTGACAGATCTCACGTGAAGTCTTTATATTTGAGCTTTCCGCAGAAAGCGAATGCTTCCATACTAATCCAGGTTTAGATTTTTTTTAACCTATAATGCGAAGAAAACTTTTTCCAAATGTGCAGTCAAAACTATAATGAACAGAAAGACATAGCGCAGACATTGACTTGTGGACAAGAGCTATTTTTTACCCACTTGTCCGAATTCTTTATTGAAGTGGTATTTCTTGAGTTATTGAAGAAATAACATCGTTACGATATTTTTTCCAATATTTTCGAAAATAGATGTCGGATTGAGCTCTGTTTCAAATTTTGTTAAATATACACTCAAAGAAATATGTCCAATTTCTTAGGAACCTGATGAATAAATAGTATCATTTTTCGCTCGTCGATTATCTACAACTAATTATACGAAGTTTCGACCCGATCGGATTAGTGCTTCTCGTTCGTTTGAAACCATTTTCGGTATGAAATTAAAAAATTACAGACGTTTGGGCAAAATTATTACGCTCTGTTTCCCAGAACAAGCAGGTCTGGATAATTCTCGGGTCATTTTATTCGCATATATTTTATTTCTGGTCTCATATTATTGTGTACAAATTTTAAGCGGGTTGGCATTTCTCTTACAGACTAATTATTAATCTCATTATCGTTTCAGTGTTAAAAAATCTAGTACGAATAATATTAATTGGGTTGTAATTGTTGTTAATTTATAGGCGGAACTGTAATATTGAATATGTCTTTTTTTGCGCGCATGTTCTAGGGGAACATCATGCTATAGTTTTGTCCAAATGTCTGCAATTTTCGAAATCCGAAAATGATCTCAAACGACTAGGTCGGACTTACTGATGACGAATCCGGTGTCAAAATCGATTCTGTCCGGCCCGCCGTCCGTATGTAGGCACGATTACAGGCGTATGGAGAATCCTATCGATTTGAAAATTTCAGGGTTGGTTGCATTTCAAAATGCGAATGTTAAGTTCGTTAATGGGTAAAATAGGTCGATTATTTTCGGAGTTATAGCTTTTTGAGTTTATTTCCCTGATATTTCGACTGGAGCGATTAAATTGAAACTTGGTAGTTAGTTGAAACATAAGGGCTCGAAACTTTCGCCAAATTTTTTTGAGATCGTGATCAGTAAATTAAAAAAAAAATTCAAATTTTTTTCCCTCAAATATTCAATATTCTGTGAACTGTCATATTTCGATGAAAATCTGGATTTCAATTCGATCTTATCTGTATTTTTGTAAATATTGGGGAAATAAAATCTTGAATGGGTATATTTGCGGAATCATTGGGCGGATTTTAACCATTCACGAATGGGAACGGCTGACCGTAAACACAATAACTTCCCAAATGAACAACTCAGAAACTCGATATTTGTAGAGTATTTGGATCTCAATAACTAAGCCATATTTGTGCGTGGGTGAAATCCACCCAATGATTCCGTAGATATATCCATTCAAAATATATAAAATACGGAGCTCATTTTTAGTTCGAGTTTTTGGCCTTTGAAACCCGTTTCCTTGCTACTTTTATTGGATCATACTGATATCAACAATACATTTATTTCAGGTTCAACTTCTCGAAGAACAAATTGGGGTGCTCAAAGAATCATCTGTTCAGAATGACGAAAGGTATACCAGAGCCAGAGTCGATAACGCCACTTTAAGTTCACGAATTATTATGTTGGAAGAACAACTCAGAGATATGGAAATGAGATATGAAGAACGGTTGCAGGTAAAGTAACTGATGTAATTATATATTTGTGAAAAATATTCAGAAACGCCCAACACATCAGATGAATTCATCTTCCTTTAAATTCATCATCATGATTCAAGTTGAGCTCAGTTTGGTCATCTTCAATTCTCTTTCCGGCATAATCCTCTAACAACCGTCTCCCTACCTTTCTCCCTCGAATCCTATTCTACATCATCCAAATTTGTTCGTATTCATATTCAGTTGGTCTTATTATATTTAGCCTTCATTTCAAATATATTCATCTATATGAAATTGGATTAATGAGAGGATTGTTTATAAGAATAGGAATTTAAGGACATATCCCTCAGGTAGAATAACCGTAGATACGTATTTCTAGCCAAAGGCCTTCATCAGTACGGTGAGAAAAGTGTGGAAGATGAGCAACACTTCTGTTGTTGACTCCGTTTGTTTGTTGTTTTTTCCAACAAGTGTTGCTCATCTTCCACACTTTTCTCACCGTACTGATGAAGACCTTTAGCCAGAAATACGTATCTACGGTTATTCTACCTGAGGGATATGTCCTTAAATTCCTATTCTTATTTAATATCCCCTCATTAATCCAATTTCATATTTAATCCTGGACACGGATGTTCACGCAGGTAGCTATAGCTGCCTCCGTGGATAACGTTAGTTGTTGCTCTGGAATTCAGAGTCTTCTAACTGAGACCACAAATGTGCGGCTGGCTTCTGTTGTTGACTCCGTTTGTTTGTTGTTTTTTCCACCAAGTGTTGCTCATCTTCCACACTTTTCTCACCGTACTGATGAAGGCCTTTAGCCAGAAATACGTTATTCATCTATGTATAGATATTTTTAGATTCAGATCAATTTAATAATAAGCCTTTGAATCAATTTGTGAAGGGCATATTTATATCCATGGTAGGCATATGTTTCTCTATTTATATATTTTTTTTTCAGGAAGAACAACGGAGATCCAAGGAATTTATTTCAAGAATAGAGCGTGAAAAACAATTGCGATCGGAAAATGCTAAAAAAACAATTGCGATTGGAAAATGCTAACATCAGATCACAATCCTGTGAGGCAGAAAGTAGTACTCTTAAAGAAGAACTTGCTCGGCATAGATTATCAATACAAAAAATTAAGAATGAAAGAAAACATTTGATAGAACAAGTACAAGAATAAAATGAAGAAATTAACTCTGTTAAAGAGAAGACCATTACATCTAGAGAATCAGAGAAAAGGCGAGCTTTTGTGAAATATATATTATTAATTACTTCGTTGTAGCTGCAGTGTAAGATTTTTGGAGAACACTTTTTGCTGTTTATTCGAGTCTTCAGTTATGAGAATACAGAAATAGCCATGCTGTAGCAAATACTCTCTTGAATAACATGGTGGTATGGTTTTCCTAAACACTGATATATGAAAAAGGAGGCTTTTGGAAAGGCAGACGAAACATTAAAGTTTTTATAACTTTCAAAAGCGCCTTCGAAGTTACAAGAGTCCTCCTTAAGCGGTTCAAGTAATAGAACCGAAATGAAACTTCATCGGTTGTCAAAGATAGTGGAAGAGTTAGGGTAAATAAGAATAGCCTTTGCTTTTATTTCTTCGAAACTCTTCTCAACCAGAAATAAAAAAAAGAAATTCATTATCGTTTACGATCTTTTGATCTAAGGCAGAGCACTCGATATAAGTTGGGGTTATTTTATAATTTTAAAATCAGAAACAGTCCAGTGACAGACGTATATACTCCCCTATTAAAAATTATAGATTCTTTGAGTTAAATACCAATTTCACATTCCAGGCTGAATAGAGAGTGTGAACCAAAAACGCAATTGCTTGACGAACTGTCACTCGAAGTTGAAGAACTACGAACAGAAGCAAGAACGCTCGCGTTACCTACAACTTCAGTTGACACATTACGCTTGGAAGAACTTCATGAGGAGAACAAGAACAAGAATTTGAAACTTGAAGAATCAAACGAGGAACCTCAGGCTAGCCTTCTACATGCTGGACTGGAGCAGGAAAAACTTCTTACTCCTAATGAAACCAGCCTTGGTTACTAATTCCTTGCGCCACGTTAGGAACAGCACTGTTAATTGTCTACCCAACAGCGAATGGTTGGACGGACCCCTAAAAACCGGAAAAGCTATTTCCCGGCCAAGGGCTTGAACCCCAGACGTTACGATCATGGGGCTTGCGCTCTAACCACTGAGCTACCGCCGCTATCTTAAGGGAGAACTCGCTCGGCATAGATTATTAATACAAAAAATTGAGAATGAGCACAAACAACTGATTGAACAAGTACAAGAATTAAATGAAGAAATCAACTCTGCTAAAGCGGAGACCACTCTACTTCTAGAGAATCAGAGAAAAGGTGAGCTTTTGTAATATATGATATTAATTAAGTCGTAGTAGCTGCAGTGTTAGATTTTTGGAGTACACTTTTTGCTGTTTATTTAAGTCTTCAGTTATAAGAAGACAGAAATAGCCACCTTTTTTTCATCATTTCCAGGTTGTAAAGGGTCACTTCCAAAAGTGACTTTGCCGTTAAAAAAGTCCTCCTTAAGCGGTTCAAGTAACAGAACCGAAATAAAACTTCATCGGTTGGCAAAGATAGTGGGAGAGTTAGAATAGATAAGAATAGCCTTTGCTTTTATTTCTTCGAAACTTTTCTCAACCAGAAATGAAAAAAAGAAATTCATTATCGTTTACTAGTTTTTGGTCTTATGCAAAGTACTCGATATAAGTTGGGGCTATTTTATGATTTTAAAATCAGAAGCAGTCCAGTGACAGACGTATATTCGCCCCCATTAAAAATTATAGATTCTTTGAGTTAAATAACAATATCACATTCCAGGCTGAATAGAGATTGTGAAGCAAAAACGCAATTGCTTGAAGAACTGTGACTCGAAGTTGAAAAACTACGAACAGAAGCAAGAACGCCCACGTTACCTACAACTTCAGTTGACACATTTTACGATTAAAGGAACTTCATAAGGAGTTATCACTTTTGAGAGACAAGAATTTGAAACTTGAAGAATCAAACGAGGAACTTCAGGCTTGCCTTCTACATGCTGGACTGGAGCAAGGAAAACTTCTTACTGCCAGTGAAACCAGCCTTGCTGCAGAATTAGAGGTCATGAGTGAAGATGAGGTATATATTTCTTATTGATATCTAGAATAGACAATCGCACTAATGAAGCACTCCCGCCAGCTGCAGACATTGAACTAGAAATATCTCATAAAACTTGAATTACAGTTCTTCGAAATAAGGTATTTATGATTATGGTACAAAATGTCATTTTTTTAGACACATGTTTTTTTTCAGAACTGGTTTAAACATGTCATTATGCGATATTTTCAAGTTTTAGAAATTTCTCTGTCTGCTTCCATAAATTTTCTCACTAAATTCTGAAAATTGCACTGCAGACATCGAAGGAATTTCTGCAATGAAAGAATTGAATGTAGTGGCAGTATCTTGATAAATTTTTAGTGGAGATATTATCAGCTATGATGTTACTATTAATGAGCCTTTATTGCCCATCACCAACTTGTTTTTCAATCTATTGCTTCTATTGCGAATGTAGCTTACATCCCACTTTTTTCTAGATTGGAACTATCGCAGATAATGATGATTTCTATAAGGTATGCACGCACTTTTCTTGTTTGATTTTGTGGAATTGGTCGTGGAATACTTAATTGAAAGAACCAATTGCTTCCATCATATAACTAACGAATTTCATTTCATACCTGTGCTTTGGTGGAATATATTAGTTTCTTGTAATGGTTCAACTGAATACATTACCTGCAATAGAATATTAACAATGGCACCTCAATATTTTTCTTGCAAGTTTCAATAATTATTTTTTGTTTCTTCAACAAAGAGATAAGGCGTGTGTTTATGAGGAAAATTTATTAATTATTTAATAATTTATTGCAACAGTGCAACCTCTAAAGCCAAAAATGTCTTGCCAAATGTATTACTCATCTTTGAGGTTTATAAAAGCATGCAATATAGATGCATAGAATACTGTGACTAGTACGGCCCTGTCTATTCTAGAATGTTGCAGAAAGCCCGCGACGCGTATGAGTCACCCACTTTCGAGAGTATTCCAGACATCGCTGGAAATTCCACATGTGAAATAAGGGCAGGCGCGGAACAGCACGGGGACCAATTCAGTAGAGTGATCCGTAGCGGAAAGAGTTCAGTGGAAATAAATTAGTGTGCATATAAATTGTGAACAGACTTTGATAGAAATAGTTGTTTAGTTATTGGAACAGTAGTGTGTAAATAAGTGTAAATAAATAGTTTAAATATTCTAAACGTTTTGAAAACTAAGAAAACGTTACTTTGGAGTAGATGTGCAACAAGAGATCCAGCGCAACCTTGACCATTTTTACCTACTAAATTGCCTACTAAATTCTAAGGTCCATTTTGGAGAAAATGGTCAATTCTGAAATTTTTCTAAGTCCGAAATGTTTTCCAAGTTTGAAATTTTTTTCTAAGTCTGGAGGCCTCGGGGAGCAGAGGGTGAAGGGTGAGGGGGTGAAGGATGAGGGGGTGAAGGGTGAGGGGGTGAAGGGTGAGGGGGCGAAGGGTGAGGCGGTGAAGGGTGCGGGGTGAGGAGGTGAAGGGTGAGGAGGTGAAGGGTGAGGGGGTGAGAGGGTGAGGGGTGAGAGGGTGAGGGGGTGAGGGGGTGGGAGGGTAGGAGGGTGAGAGGGTGAGGGGGTGAGAGGGTGAGAGGGTGAAGGGTGAGGGGGTGAAGGGTGAGGGGGCGAAGGGTGAGGCGGTGAAGGGTGCGGGGTGAGGAGGTGAAGGGTGAGGGGGTGAGATGATCCAGCGTAAAACTTTTTTGTATTTTCATTGGGATTCGAACCCAGGATTCCTAGCTATGAGATAAGCACTCTAACCATGCGGCTATCTAAGGTATTGGGTGTGAGTGTAGAAATGTTGTATAGAAGGAAATGTAACCTCAAAATAAAGATAAGAGCATATTACAGTAAGATGATGAAAACAGGAAATATAACCTCAAAAACTACATCGTTCAAGGTTTAGTATAATGAATTAGTTGAAAACATAATACAAGTTCCATTATGGGATTGAATTTGATTTCAAGACCGTTTAAACGTTATTGTTCTATGTATTTCATCTGAATATAATTGTTCCCAATGACTTTGAAACATTCGATCATATACAATACGATACAATATCTTTTCACTCAATCTAGAGTAATCGAGTTTTATTACATCCTATAATACATGTTGATCAGAATCAGGGGTATACATTGAAAACATAATACAAGCTCCATTATAGGGTAACTTGCTGATTGAATTTGATTTCAAGACCGTTTAAACGTTATTGTTCTATATATTTCATCTGAATATAATTGTTCCCAAGGACCTTTTCAACATTCGATCATATACAATACGATACAATATCTTTTCACTCAATTTAGAGTAATCGAATTTTATTACATCCTACAATACATGTTGATCAGAATCATCTGAATATAATTGTTCGCAAGAACCTTTTCAACAGTCAATCATATACAATACGATACAATATCTTTTCACTCAATTTGGAGTAATCGAATTTTATTACATCCTACAATACATGTTGATCAGAATCAGGGGCATACGCTGAAAACATAATACAAATCCTATTCAAGTGTGGAGACAAACTCCATCATTCAAGATTCAGTACGCTGAAATACCAACGGAAATTCAAGGAGATTTCGAAAGAAATTAAGATACGTGAACGGGAATTCGATATCGCGGTTATGAAAACGATATACAGGCCGGTCTGCGGATGGGATGTAGGTAGGTGAAATGAAATCATAAAATATAAATCAGATATTTATTGAATAATATATTCAGTTTTATAATAAAATTACTTTGTCAATAATGTTTCTAATATTGAAATCTTCTTCCTTGATTCTTCTGGTTCTTCAATTTTCCGTTTACTGAGTGAATAGTGCCCCCAAGGTAAAGTTTCAAATGTTCCAGACACTAGATATCTCTTATCATCTTCTGGACTCAGGGCTATCTTATCTTGCTTAAGGGAATATACATGATGTTCTTTTGCCTGAATCAAATTTTGGGTGAAAATCTTATGTTTCCATGTCTCCAAACATTTGATATAATCATCGAAACAAATATTATTTTTTACAATAGATTTTTTTATACCCTTGGCTTTCTTCGTGACACCATAATTCTGAATCATGGATTCAATCTCTTCAGGATCATATTCTTCATCCTTCCATTGACGTTTCTTCATGTCGAGATTAGTGGTTGAATTCTTTATAGTATATAATTTGGATCTGAGTCCAATATAATCTGTCATTGGTACACCATTATTCTCATCTGTCATCTTACCTAAAATTAAAGTATGTAAAGCTCTTTCTCAAAAAGAATAAATAAATAAATACCTAAAACTTTCTTGTTCACTTGCGGAATTCCATAGGGATTATCTTTAGGGTAGTCGGAGGTATCAAAGTGTTTGTGACAATCTCTTCTTATTATTTCATATGGATCTTCGAATAACTCATAAATAAGAGAGTCTGTATCAGTATATAGCGCGGTACAGCCATCACCAAAAGCATTCTTCATATAGTCGTAATGGAAATCATATATTGTAGTTTTTGCCAGATCTAGGATGCTCATTCCTACATAAATCGGTTTATTCAGATAAATCTCAAGTTTTTTAAGTTCAACAGCCACCAAATTCTCATTGAAAATGGTAGAATTTTTGAACTCCGGTTTAGAAATATATGATTCAGCTCCATAGCGACCTTTCCATTTTGTCAAAAGATGGACATTGACCCTTTTTCGGATGTTCTCCATAGTTTTCCCTGTTACAAAGAGAATGTTTAGATATATAAAAGCGTAGATAGCTAGTTCATATGAACAAAATAAACGATTTAATTTAACTCACCGAAGACAGCATTATTCATCAACTTGAATAAATTCTTCTCAAAATCATTCTTTGCTTTCTTCCTCAGCTCAGTATTCAGATCAATATACGATTTTAACCAAGCAGATTGTTTGAACTTGAGTACTCGATGTACTTTTGTCAGAATCAAACCATTCCTCAAAGCCTGTTTCAAATTACGATAGTGAATGATATACTTCTTTTTAGGGTGTAATGTAGCCAAGAGTTTCGCATTTTGTTGAGAGGCATAACAGGGTGTTCGAGTTTTAGAATTATAATGTTCAGGACAGAAGGGAAGATCTTTATGTTTATCATGTAATTCCCTAGGATATTCAAGGTCCACTTCCAAAATATATCCCTCTGTAGCATCATCTGCCACTTGAGTAACATCAATATTTGTATCGGTCCATTGAAAACCTCCGTATGGTAAATATTGCGACATCGCCCAACCATACTGATTGTTAACGTCAAAGTACATCAGATAATTTTCTGGTTTAGTAGAATCATAATTAGGTAGGTACTTGTTGTTTGCATGAGCTCGTCGTTTACTACATACTTGACTAAGACCACCCCGAATTGCTCGTTCAACAAACAAAAACATATCAATATCTGTGAGAAGCTCCAATTCCTGTTTTGTATATTTCAACATTGCATCCCACGTATATCCTGGTAAAGTGAAATAATGAGCTGGATCTAATCCATATGTTTTATGACAGCTTGTTCGAAATTGTTCAAAGACATCAGTTAACAATAGAATATCAGTTTTCATGTAGAGATCTGAATATTCACCCAAGTTCTGACATTTGAATTTATTCCACATAAGTTGTGCTCTCTCATATCTTCTTCGTGGACATTTCTTACCGTCCAATTTGTTATAGAATGCCTCGATAGGTGGAAGAGAAGTTTCATCGAACCGTTCAATAGAATCGATATAATCATATGGCATCACACCTTTTTTCGTAAGGAGTTTGATTTGTTCTTCATTAGGAAATTGTGATTTTAAGTTAGGAAACTCTTCTAAATATGATGATAATTGATCTAGGGAGGAAGCCATAAATCGAAAACTATCGATGAATCGAAAATTTATACAATAATCATCATAATGTTTGGTGAAACTGATATATTTTTCCTTGGTTATTGGTAGCAAATCAATCTTTCCCTCCATTCTTGTGGCTATATCTTGTATAACAAAATTAGCGTCATATCCACTCAAGTTGTGAAATACTACAGGGATCGTGTGACTATCCTTATAATTAATATTACATCCTTCATGTGCTGCTCCACGATAATTATTTTCTGCTAAAAGGTGGTTGTGATCCCTCACCTTCTTATCTCCAGGTTTGAACATTTCTTCACAAATATGACAGTGAGTAGCTTTCCAAAATTCGGCTTCCTGTTTTGGCGTCATATCGATATCATAGGGACATAGGAAAACAGTCTCTACATCTTCGGCAAACTGATTCATCTCGTCAGCGAACCATTTCATGCAATTGGGGCCTCGATAGGAGCGGTAGAAACTCAGAGTATCATCATATGAACACTTTACATAGTATCCTACAGCTGCAGCTTTATGTTCTTGATAGTTGTTTTTAGTATTATCAGGTTTCAGTATGCTCTCCAGATCTGCATAAATAATAAAGGGCGCTTTCTCCTTGTTTTTATGATTTTTAAATTTGAGTGTATTGTTTCCTACTTCAGGCATTTTGATAGCTGTTTCATTCATTTTGCTACAATCCTCCGAGTGACTTTTCAGTTTTCCTTCGGATCGGAAATAACGTAAGCATCTATCACATATGAATTTCTGTCTATGTTCCTTGCTCAATTGACTCGATACAAGCCGAGATAAATTTTTAATCCATACATAATGGTATCGAACTGGTACACCATCGTTTGAATAATGATCCTGTATAAGGAGTAAGTTGACGTGCTTTTCCATTTTGTTTTTGGTTAGGTAAGTGGGTAAGGTAAGGAATTTCTTATCTTTTTTCAGGATGTAAACATTAATGGAGATGCTATTTTGTTTCTCAAAATTGGGTATCTGTTTCAAAGTCATTGGGAACTGTATTCCTTTGAGTTTCAACACCTTTGAGTAATGAGGGTACTTAGATAATCGTTGTGGATCTTTCTGAACAGGATGTAATGCAGCAGTCACAGCCCATGCAAAACACGCATCATCATCGTTTTTCACATTGATGCATGCTGCTTTGTTTTTGATTTGAGGAGGAAGTTCGATATATGAGGATCCAAGTTGCGGTGTGAATTTATTTATATTAACTCCTAGATTTATCACATTCACCAGAGCCCAACCACTATCCCTTTCTTGGAATTCTTCAAGATCTTTGAGGAGAGGTACTAAAACATTTCTATTGAACCATTCGGTAATGTTTGTATCTCGATATATAGGCGAATTAGATGTTGTGAAGTATTTATATTCCTTCTGAATTTTATTAGCTGTCATGATCTGAAATTCTCCACAAAACACCATATTGACCTTAACAGCTTCATCCTTTTTCAGAGCATTTAGAATTCTTCGACGGAAAATGGCTTCACAGTCCACCAAGAAAGACTTAGGTTCCTTATGTTTAAGGTTGCTGATTACGCCCGTTCGTATTCTTGACTCGAATGCTGATGTTGAATCATCCCAATGAACTCTGTCTCGTGCGCTCTCCTTTCGTCTACTCAGCCCTGCACCAGTTCGTTGTTGTTGTTTGAATTGGTGTTTCAATGATTTTATTGAACGGATCTGAGCTTCGAGTTGCTGTTTTCCTCCAATAGATGTACAACCTCGCAATTCCCGATACAGTTTTCTTATACCTCTCGTACATTCCTTTACACCTTTTATTGCATGCTCATTATCAGAAGTAGTAATGAATAAAGCCTTTAACGACTTTATTAGTCGAAGACAATCCTCTATATTGAACATTTTTGACGCAACTGAAACAAAAATTCCCAACTTGAATTCATATATTCATAAGGTTCCCGAAAATAGCCGAAAATTTCTGAAGATTACCGAAAATAGCCGATGATTTCCGAAAATAGCCGAAGATTTCCGAAGATAGCCGAAGATTACCGAAAATAGCTGGAAATAGCTGAAGATTTCCGAAGGTAGTCAGAGATTATCGAAGATACGAAACGGATACAAAGCGGATACAAAAACCGATATTAATCAGTTACACATTTTTCTGCTAAGAAACAAGATGTTTACTTATCAAATATGCAGAAAAATTTCACTCTACCTAATAATTTGAGTAGACACCTAAATAAACATAGGAAAATTGAATTCTTTTGTACTGTGTGTAGAGAGAAGTTCACGTGAAGTGATACATTGAAAAAACACATCTTCATTAAACATGATGAATTACAAGAACGTATGGAAACCTATCATATATCATAGAACAGGGGAAGAGATTATGCTACACCTGAAATCAATGATGTGCTTGATGAGCTACGTCTATTTTATAGGGAAAAATTAACTGAATATACATCAGAACAAAACAATATTTGGTGGATCTTCTTCGGCGAGCTGAACTCATTTATTAGGAAAAATATAGGAGAATGTGAATTTCAAATAATATTTGTTAGTATTTTCTAGCCACCAAAGAAATTATTAGTATTGCTTTACATAAATCGGAATTCGAATTATCATTACTCACCTGAGATCACTCACGTTTAGGTTCAAGTTGTCCAAAGAATGTATTTATATGCAATGAAAAAACCGCAAAAACGGAAGTATATGGGAACCTATTGTTGACAAACAAAAATGGTGATAAACTCAAATCATCGCAAACGCGTACGTTACAGCAAGATGATGAAACAGGAAATGTAACCTCAAAATAAAGATAAGAACAGGATGTAGATATGAAAACAGGAATATAATTGTTCCCAAGGCTCTTTTCAACATTCGATCATATACAATACGATACAATATCTTTTCACTCAATTTAGAGTAATCGAATTTTATTACATCCTACAATACATGTTGATCAGAATCAGGGGTAAGAACTGGATGTAGATATGAAAACGTAAACAGGAACTAACGTAAAATATAGAACATATTACAGTAAGATGATGAAAACAGGAAATATAACCTCAAAATATAGATAAGAACATATTACAGTAAGATGATGAACACAGGAAACCGCAGTAGGATGATATAGATGTATATATAAAATTCAATTGAAGTTTGATCAAGTTAAGACAGATCAATCATCGAGTTTACATTGATCGCTCGTTAACTTCAGATTTGTAATAAGTGCGATCGTTGTTTGAACAGGTATGTTTGAATATATTGAAAAAATCCTTAGTTTAATTAATCATTGTTTAGATACTAAAAAATGGATCTTTTAAAAATAAATCAGCTCATCGAGGTTAACAACAAACCATTGAAGAGGTTGAGCGAACTTCATTTCACATCCTGCAATATGGAATATTATGAATTCGTAGAATATCGAAAAACGTCAAAGGTACCAGAAATGGAGCACCTTACAATTAGACATGGTGATTTATTCAGCGCTCCATCTCATTGGTCCTTAGGCCATTGTGTATCAGAGGATTTAAAAATGGGTGCTGGTATAGCTGTGAAATTCAAACAGCTGTTTGGATCCATCGATATATTAAAATTACAGAGTAAACGTGTTGGAGACATTGCAGAGTTAAAATTACCTGAGAAGAATATATATTATCTTGTGACAAAGGTGAGATATTTCCACAAACCAACGTATAATTCAATGTGGAATGCATTGAAAAATCTCAGAATATGTTGTGAATCAAATAACGATGATCAATTGGCAATACCAAACTGGGTTGTGGATTGGATAGACTTGAATGGAATATAGTTCTTGATATGATAAAAGTTATTTTTCACGATTCGTCTGTAAAGTTATGTATTTACACAGGTATACAATAAAAGTAATAAAGTGATTTCCCATACTCATTCATCGTCATCACATTACCCTAAGATTAATAATGAATCACATCCTACTCTTATTAAACTCGACCTATTGACATTATTCAGTATTCTTATATTGTCATAATTGAGAATACCGTTCCATAGGGATTCTCTCCCATATATTATTTATAATATTATTTGAAATAAATAAAAACAATTTATTTTAATACATGTTTTATTGTCCTATAACCATTCATTCCTATAATCATTTGAATATTTTACATACATATTTCATTCTAACTGAATGATATTATGAAAATGGGGATGTTGGATGGAACTTCCTCCTCGAATCCAGACCGGAAATTGACAATCGACCAAAACTTCTTATCATCTTCCGTCTAGTTTCATACTCATGAATTTGTTTCTTCAGATCTCGAATATTCTTGAGATGCTTATCCAGCATATCCATTTCGTTGTAGAATCAATTCTAAAGTATATTTATCGAATCAATCCAAGAGTCGTGTGACTTGTCCAAGCCCAACCAACGAACTAAGACTTTCTTTCCCTTTCGACGAAGGACGGTAGAGTGTTGAATGTTCTAGGCGCCAAATACGGCTTATCATCTTCTGGACTCAGGGCTCAGACCATGTATATTCCCTTTACAAGATAAGATAGCCCTGAGTCCAGAAGATGATAAGCCGTATTTGGCGCCTAGAACATTCAACACTCTACCGTCCTTCGTCGAAAGGGAAAGAAAGTCTTAGTTCGTTGGTTGGGCTTGGACAAGTCACACGACTCTTGGATTGATTCGATAAATATACTTTAGAATTGATTCTACAACGAAATGGATATGCTGGATAAGCATCTCAAGAATATTCGAGATCTGAAGAAACAAATTCATGAGTATGAAACTAGACGGAAGATGATAAGAAGTTTTGGTCGATTGTCAATTTCCGGTCTGGATTCGAGGAGGAAGTTCCATCCAACATCCCCATTTTCATAATATCATTCAGTTAGAATGAAATATGTATGTAAAATATTCAAATGATTATAGGAATGAATGGTTATAGGACAATAAAACATGTATTAAAATAAATTGTTTTTATTTATTTCAAATAATATTATAAATAATATATGGGAGAGAATCCCTATGGAACGGTATTCTCAATTATGACAATATAAGAATACTGAATAATGTCAATAGGTCGAGTTTAATAAGAGTAGGATGTGATTCATTATTAATCTTAGGGTAATGTGATGACGATGAATGAGTATGGGAAATCACTTTATTACTTTTATTGTATACCTGTGTAAATACATAACTTTACAGACGAATCGTGAAAAATAACTTTTATCATATCAAGAACTATATTCCATTCAAGTCTATCCAATCCACAACCCAGTTTGGTATTGCCAATTGATCATCGTTATTTGATTCACAACATATTCTGAGATTTTTCAATGCATTCCACATTGAATTATACGTTGGTTTGTGGAAATATCTCACCTTTGTCACAAGATAATATATATTCTTCTCAGGTAATTTTAACTCTGCAATGTCTCCAACACGTTTACTCTGTAATTTTAATATATCGATGGATCCAAACAGCTGTTTGAATTTCACAGCTATACCAGCACCCATTTTTAAATCCTCTGATACACAATGGCCTAAGGACCAATGAGATGGAGCGCTGAATAAATCACCATGTCTAATTGTAAGGTGCTCCATTTCTGGTACCTTTGACGTTTTTCGATATTCTACGAATTCATAATATTCCATATTGCAGGATGTGAAATGAAGTTCGCTCAACCTCTTCAATGGTTTGTTGTTAACCTCGATGAGCTGATTTATTTTTAAAAGATCCATTTTTTAGTATCTAAACAATGATTAATTAAACTAAGGATTTTTTCAATATATTCAAACATACCTGTTCAAACAACGATCGCACTTATTACAAATCTGAAGTTAACGAGCGATCAATGTAAACTCGATGATTGATCTGTCTTAACTTGATCAAACTTCAATTGAATTTTATATATACATCTATATCATCCTACTGCGGTTTCCTGTGTTCATCATCTTACTGTAATATGTTCTTATCTATATTTTGAGGTTATATTTCCTGTTTTCATCATCTTACTGTAATATGTTCTATATTTTACGTTAGTTCCTGTTTACGTTTTCATATCTACATCCAGTTCTTACCCCTGATTCTGATCAACATGTATTGTAGGATGTAATAAAATTCGATTACTCTAAATTGAGTGAAAAGATATTGTATCGTATTGTATATGATCGAATGTTGAAAAGAGCCTTGGGAACAATTATATTCCTGTTTTCATATCTACATCCTGTTCTTATCTTTATTTTGAGGTTACATTTCCTGTTTCATCATCTTGCTGTAACGTACGTGTTTGCGATGATTTGAGTTTATCACCATTTTTGTTTGTCAACAATAGGTTCCCATATACTTCCGTTTTTGCGGTTTTTTCATTGCATATAAATACATTCTTTGGACAACTTGAACCTAAACGTGAGTGATCTCAGGTGAGTAATGATAATTCGAATTCCGATTTATGTAAAGCAATACTAATAATTTCTTTGGTGGCTAGAAAATACTAACAAATATTATTTGAAATTCACATTCTCCTATATTTTTCCTAATAAATGAGTTCAGCTCGCCGAAGAAGATCCACCAAATATTGTTTTGTTCTGATGTATATTCAGTTAATTTTTCCCTATAAAATAGACGTAGCTCATCAAGCACATCATTGATTTCAGGTGTAGCATAATCTCTTCCCCTGTTCTATGATATATGATAGGTTTCCATACGTTCTTGTAATTCATCATGTTTAATGAAGATGTGTTTTTTCAATGTATCACTTCACGTGAACTTCTCTCTACACACAGTACAAAAGAATTCAATTTTCCTATGTTTATTTAGGTGTCTACTCAAATTATTAGGTAGAGTGAAATTTTTTTCTGCATATTTGATAAGTAAACATCTTGTTTCTTAGCAGAAAAATGTGTAACTGATTAATATCGGTTTTTGTATCCGCTTTGTATCCGTTTCGTATCTTCGATAATCTCTGACTACCTTCGGAAATCTTCAGCTATTTCCAGCTATTTTTCGGTAATCTTCGGCTATCTTCGGAAATCTTCGGCTATTTTCGGAAATCATCGGCTATTTTCGGTAATCTTCAGAAATTTTCGGCTATTTTCGGGAACCTTATGAATATATGAATTCAAGTTGGGAATTTTTGTTTCAGTTGCGTCAAAAATGTTCAATATAGAGGATTGTCTTCGACTAATAAAGTCGTTAAAGGCTTTATTCATTACTACTTCTGATAATGAGCATGCAATAAAAGGTGTAAAGGAATGTACGAGAGGTATAAGAAAACTGTATCGGGAATTGCGAGGTTGTACATCTATTGGAGGAAAACAGCAACTCGAAGCTCAGATCCGTTCAATAAAATCATTGAAACACCAATTCAAACAACAACAACGAACTGGTGCAGGGCTGAGTAGACGAAAGGAGAGCGCACGAGACAGAGTTCATTGGGATGATTCAACATCAGCATTCGAGTCAAGAATACGAACGGGCGTAATCAGCAACCTTAAACATAAGGAACCTAAGTCTTTCTTGGTGGACTGTGAAGCCATTTTCCGTCGAAGAATTCTAAATGCTCTGAAAAAGGATGAAGCTGTTAAGGTCAATATGGTGTTTTGTGGAGAATTTCAGATCATGACAGCTAATAAAATTCAGAAGGAATATAAATACTTCACAACATCTAATTCGCCTATATATCGAGATACAAACATTACCGAATGGTTCAATAGAAATGTTTTAGTACCTCTCCTCAAAGATCTTGAAGAATTCCAAGAAAGGGATAGTGGTTGGGCTCTGGTGAATGTGATAAATCTAGGAGTTAATATAAATAAATTCACACCGCAACTTGGATCCTCATATATCGAACTTCCTCCTCAAATCAAAAAACAAAGCAGCATGCATCAATGTGAAAAACGATGATGATGCGTGTTTTGCATGGGCTGTGACTGCTGCATTACATCCTGTTCAGAAAGATCCACAACGATTATCTAAGTACCCTCATTACTCAAAGGTGTTGAAACTCAAAGGAATACAGTTCCCAATGACTTTGAAACAGATACCCAATTTTGAGAAACAAAATAGCATCTCCATTAATGTTTACATCCTGAAAAAAGATAAGAAATTCCTTACCTTACCCACTTACCTAACCAAAAAACAAAATGGAAAAGCACGTCAACTTACTCCTTATACAGGATCATTATTCAAACGATGGTGTACCAGTTCGATACCATTATGTATGGATTAAAAATTTATCTCGGCTTGTATCGAGTCAATTGAGCAAGGAACATAGATAGAAATTCATATGTGATAGATGCTTACGTTATTTCCGATCCGAAGGAAAACTGAAAAGTCACTCGGAGGATTGTAGCAAAATGAATGAAACAGCTATCAAAATGCCTGAAGTAGGAAACAATACACTCAAATTTAAAAATCATAAAAACAAGGAGAAAGCGCCCTTTATTATTTATGCAGATCTGGAGAGCATACTGAAACCTGATAATACTAAAAACAACTATCAAGAACATAAAGCTGCAGCTGTAGGATACTATGTAAAGTGTTCATATGATGATACTCTGAGTTTCTACCGCTCCTATCGAGGCCCCAATTGCATGAAATGGTTCGCTGACGAGATGAATCAGTTTGCTGAAGATGTAGAGACTGTTTTCCTATGTCCCTATGATATCGATATGACGCCAAAACAGGAAGCCGAATTTTGGAAAGCTACTCACTGTCATATTTGTGAAGAAATGTTCAAGCCTGGAGATAAGAAGGTGAGGGATCACAACCACCTTTTAGCAGAAAATAATTATCGTGGAGCAGCACATGAAGGATGTAATATTAATTATAAGGATAGTCACACGATCCCTGTAGTATTTCACAACTTGAGTGGATATGACGCTAATTTTGTTATACAAGATATAGCCACAAGAATGGAGGGAAAGATTGATTTGCTACCAATAACCAAGGAAAAATATATCAGTTTCACCAAACATTATGATGATTATTGTATAAATTTTCGATTCATCGATAGTTTTCGATTTATGGCTTCCTCCCTAGATCAATTATCATCATATTTAGAAGAGTTTCCTAACTTAAAATCACAATTTCCTAATGAAGAACAAATCAAACTCCTTACGAAAAAAGGTGTGATGCCATATGATTATATCGATTCTATTGAACGGTTCGATGAAACTTCTCTTCCACCTATCGAGGCATTCTATAACAAATTGGACGGTAAGAAATGTCCACGAAGAAGATATGAGAGAGCACAACTTATGTGGAATAAATTCAAATGTCAGAACTTGGGTGAATATTCAGATCTCTACATGAAAACTGATATTCTATTGTTAACTGATGTCTTTGAACAATTTCGAACAAGCTGTCATAAAACATATGGATTAGATCCAGCTCATTATTTCACTTTACCAGGATATACGTGGGATGCAATGTTGAAATATACAAAACAGGAATTGGAGCTTCTCACAGATATTGATATGTTTTTGTTTGTTGAACGAGCAATTCGGGGTGGTCTTAGTCAAGTATGTAGTAAACGACGAGCTCATGCAAACAACAAGTACCTACCTAATTATGATTCTACTAAACCAGAAAATTATCTGATGTACTTTGACGTTAACAATCAGTATGGTTGGGCGATGTCGCAATATTTACCATACGGAGGTTTTCAATGGACCGATACAAATATTGATGTTACTCAAGTGGCAGATGATGCTACAGAGGGATATATTTTGGAAGTGGACCTTGAATATCCTAGGGAATTACATGATAAACATAAAGATCTTCCCTTCTGTCCTGAACATTATAATTCTAAAACTCGAACACCCTGTTATGCCTCTCAACAAAATGCGAAACTCTTGGCTACATTACACCCTAAAAAGAAGTATATCATTCACTATCGTAATTTGAAACAGGCTTTGAGGAATGGTTTGATTCTGACAAAAGTACATCGAGTACTCAAGTTCAAACAATCTGCTTGGTTAAAATCGTATATTGATCTGAATACTGAGCTGAGGAAGAAAGCAAAGAATGATTTTGAGAAGAATTTATTCAAGTTGATGAATAATGCTGTCTTCGGTGAGTTAAATTAAATCGTTTATTTTGTTCATATGAACTAGCTATCTACGCTTTTATATATCTAAACATTCTCTTTGTTACAGGGAAAACTATGGAGAACATCCGAAAAAGGGTCAATGTCCATCTTTTGACAAAATGGAAAGGTCGCTATGGAGCTGAATCATATATTTCTAAACCGGAGTTCAAAAATTCTACCATTTTCAATGAGAATTTGGTGGCTGTTGAACTTAAAAAACTTGAGATTTATCTGAATAAACCGATTTATGTAGGAATGAGCATCCTAGATCTGGCAAAAACTACAATATATGATTTCCATTACGACTATATGAAGAATGCTTTTGGTGATGGCTGTACCGCGCTATATACTGATACAGACTCTCTTATTTATGAGTTATTCGAAGATCCATATGAAATAATAAGAAGAGATTGTCACAAACACTTTGATACCTCCGACTACCCTAAAGATAATCCCTATGGAATTCCGCAAGTGAACAAGAAAGTTTTAGGTATTTATTTATTTATTCTTTTTGAGAAAGAGCTTTACATACTTTAATTTTAGGTAAGATGACAGATGAGAATAATGGTGTACCAATGACAGATTATATTGGACTCAGATCCAAATTATATACTATAAAGAATTCAACCACTAATCTCGACATGAAGAAACGTCAATGGAAGGATGAAGAATATGATCCTGAAGAGATTGAATCCATGATTCAGAATTATGGTGTCACGAAGAAAGCCAAGGGTATAAAAAAATCTATTGTAAAAAATAATATTTGTTTCGATGATTATATCGAATGTTTGGAGACATGGAAACATAAGATTTTCACCCAAAATTTGATTCAGGCAAAAGAACATCATGTATATTCCCTTAAGCAAGATAAGATAGCCCTGAGTCCAGAAGATGATAAGAGATATCTAGTGTCTGGAACATTTGAAACTTTACCTTGGGGGCACTATTCACTCAGTAAACGGAAAATTGAAGAACCAGAAGAATCAAGGAAGAAGATTTCAATATTAGAAACATTATTGACAAAGTAATTTTATTATAAAACTGAATATATTATTCAATAAATATCTGATTTATATTTTATGATTTCATTTCACCTACCTACATCCCATCCGCAGACCGGCCTGTATATCGTTTTCATAACCGCGATATCGAATTCCCGTTCACGTATCTTAATTTCTTTCGAAATCTCCTTGAATTTCCGTTGGTATTTCAGCGTACTGAATCTTGAATGATGGAGTTTGTCTCCACACTTGAATAGGATTTGTATTATGTTTTCAGCGTATGCCCCTGATTCTGATCAACATGTATTGTAGGATGTAATAAAATTCGATTACTCCAAATTGAGTGAAAAGATATTGTATCGTATTGTATATGATTGACTGTTGAAAAGGTTCTTGCGAACAATTATATTCAGATGATTCTGATCAACATGTATTGTAGGATGTAATAAAATTCGATTACTCTAAATTGAGTGAAAAGATATTGTATCGTATTGTATATGATCGAATGTTGAAAAGGTCCTTGGGAACAATTATATTCAGATGAAATATATAGAACAATAACGTTTAAACGGTCTTGAAATCAAATTCAATCAGCAAGTTACCCTATAATGGAGCTTGTATTATGTTTTCAATGTATACCCCTGATTCTGATCAACATGTATTATAGGATGTAATAAAACTCGATTACTCTAGATTGAGTGAAAAGATATTGTATCGTATTGTATATGATCGAATGTTGAAAAGGTCCTTGGGAACAATTATATTCAGATGAAATACATAGAACAATAACGTTTAAACGGTCTTGAAATCAAATTCAATCCCATAATGGAACTTGTATTATGTTTTCAACTAATTCATTATACTAAACCTTGAACGATGTAGTTTTTGAGGTTATATTTCCTGTTTTCATCATCTTACTGTAATATGCTCTTATCTTTATTTTGAGGTTACATTTCCTTCTATACAACATTTCTACACTCACACCCAATACCTTAGATAGCCGCATGGTTAGAGTGCTTATCTCATAGCTAGGAATCCTGGGTTCGAATCCCAATGAAAATACAAAAAAGTTTTACGCTGGATCATCTCACCCCCTCACCCTTCACCTCCTCACCCCGCACCCTTCACCGCCTCACCCTTCGCCCCCCTCACCCTTCACCCCCTCACCCTTCACCCCCTCATCCTTCACCCCCTCACCCTTCACCCTCTGCTCCCCGAGGCCTCCAGACTTAGAAAAAAATTTCAAACTTGGAAAACATTTCGGACTTAGAAAAATTTCAGAATTGACCATTTTCTCCAAAATGGACCTTAGAATTTAGTAGGCAATTTAGTAGGTAAAAATGGTCAAGGTTGCGCTGGATCTCTTGTTGCACATCTACTCTTTGGTGTCAGGTGTGCGGTTCGACATCGCTCGAATTGAGTACATAAATTATTGATTAAAATTTATGCCAGTGACTACGAGACTTCAGAGCGCAATGGAGACGCAGGCGATAATGGAATTTCTGAGTAAACTCAATGAGAAAATGGATAAACTGGAAAATAAGGCAGAAGAAAATTCCCAGAAAATCAATGAGAAAATGGAAGAAAATTCACGGAAAATGGAGGAAAATTCTCGGAAAATGGAGAAAATGGAAGAAAATTCTCGGAATGGCAATGAATTGGTGAGTCAGTTTGCATGTGAATTGGATAAGAAAATGGAAGAAATGAAGAAAGGAATCGACGAAGTTTATGAAAAAGTTGACGAAAAATTGGACGAAGTAAATGCGAAATTTGATAAAGTTGACCAAAAATTTTACGAAGTTCATGAAAAAGTTGACGAAGTTTATGAAAAAGTTGATGGGAAATTTGACGAAGTTGACAAAAAATTTGAAGAAATAACAGAATTAATCGAACAGCATTCTAAAATAATAGAGTCCTTGAAAAGAATGTCAATTGTAAAAGATTATCCGGCTTCATCACCCTATAGCAACATGAAAATGGAAAATAGCGGCGAAAGTGGAAAAATGAAGATCAAGCCACCGACATTTGATGGAAAAGTCCCATGGTCGACATACCAAAAACAATTTGAAGCTGCTGCGATGGCTAACAGTTGGAGCGATAACGAGAAAGCCACAGCATTGATAATAGCTCTACGAAGAGAGGCACTCAACATTCTGCAAGTGATTCCGGAGAGCCAACAAGCCTGTTATGAAGTTCTAACATCGAAACTTCAGATGAGATATGGTGATGCTCATCTACAACAAGTTTATCATGCCCAAATCAAGAACCGGGTGCAGAAAACAGGAGAAAATCTCCAGGAGTTTGAAGCCGATGTGGCTAGGTTAGTTAGGCTGGCTTACCCAACTGCTCCAGATAGCTTCCTTGAACAGCTATCAATCCAAACCTTCGTAGATGGAATCAAGAACAGTGAGACTCAACAAGTTCTGAGACTTGCACGCCCTAAAACCTTAGATGATGCTTTAGCCCAGGCTTTAGAATTCAAGGCAGCGAAGCTGGCGTCGCGTAGAGGACAATTTAGTATGAGACAAGACCAAGAAATTGACAAATCTGTTGAGGAAATCATTAAAGAAGAAATCAACAGGTTATTGTGTACGAAGAAAGAGGATGCTGTGTGCTGGTACTGTAAGGAAAGTGGGCATATTAAAAGCAGAAAAAGAGCCACAGCAGGGAAATTGAAAAGGGTCGGTGATAAGGGGCATAAACCGACGCAAGCTAAAAATGCCCCTGAAGTGATGAGCACAGTTGCCTCGAACAAGATCAAGGAAGATGTAGATGTTTTATCAAGAAGATCATGCCCCGATAATAACAGCCATTGCTCACGTGTGGCCGATGTGAGACGGACCACAGTAATTGAAGATGACTGGCTACCTCAAGAAATCCAACGGGCACAAGAAGAAGATCCAGACTTGAAAGTAATCCTGAGTTGGAAGAAAAGTGGTAGACGACCTACTTGGGAAGAAGTATCCAGGCTGAGTCAAAATGTTAAGTCGTATTGGGCACAATGGAAAACGTTGAAGATCGATAAAAGTCTTCTGAAGCGTTGTTGGGAGAGTGACGATGGATCTGAACAGAGGCTCCAGTTGATTGTGCCGAAGAGTCGACTGACAGACGTTTTGACCAGATTACATAATGGAACTTCAGGTGGACATTTTGGGATTACTAAGACGCTAGAGAAAGTCAGGCAGCGGTTTCATTGGATAAACTGTAGGAAAGACGTTAAAGACTGGTGTAGGAGATGTAAAGCTTGTGCTGCAGCTAACGGCCCTTATGGTAAAGGAAAGGCTCCAATGAAGCAATACAACGTTGGATCTCCCATGGAACGAGTAGCTATCGACATCGCGGGTCCCTTTCCCGAAACAGATCACGGAAACAAGTACATTTTGGTAGCAATGGACTATTTTACCAAATGGGTGGAAGCGTACGGTATTCCTAATCAAGAAGCGAGTACGGTTGCCGATAAATTGGTCAAAGAATTCTTCTGCAGATTTGGAATACCTCTAGAGCTGCATTGTGATCAAGGCCGAAATTTCGAGTCGACATTATTCCAAGAAGTTTGTAGGAAATTGGGGATTAATAAGACAAGGACAACAGCTCTACATCCCCAATCAGATGGCATGGTGGAACGAATGAATAGGACCATGGGAAAACATCTTGCCAAAGTAGTCTCCGACCACCAGCGGGACTGGGATGCGTATTTGCATCTATTCACCATGGCATATAGATCTTCGGTTCAAGAATCCACCAAGGAAACTCCAGCCAAAATAATGTTCGGCCGAGAAATTAGACTACCTTGTGACCTAGAGTTTGGTTGTAAGCCTGGAGAAGATGTAGCTGGGGAGGACTAAGTCAGTAAATTGAGAAGTAAGCTAGATTACATCCATGACAAGGTGCGCAATCAAATGCAGCAAGCAAGTGATGGGATGAAAATGCGCTATGACATCAAGGCCATTGAAGGAGGGTTCGCCGCAGGAGATCTGGTGTGGTTGTATAACCCTCAAAGAAAAAGAGGATTTTCTCCGAAGCTGCAGAGACAGTGGGAAGGACCGTATGAAGTCATGAAAAGGATAAATGATGTAGTTTACCGGATACGGAAGCTTCCTAGAGGAAAACCGAAGGTCGTCCATTTCAATCGATTGGCTCCGTACGCATCAACACAGGATGACGAAGAAGAAGTACGTTTTATCGAGGTTCCGGCGAAGGAAAGTGACGATTTTCAGGAATTCATGAATAGCTATGGAGGAACACGAGTTGCACGGTTTGGCGTTACAAAGGAAGTTCATCAAGACCTATTTAGAGTTCCCGAGGAATACTCTCTTGCTCATTGTGTAGCAGCGGATCTAAGGATGAGTAAAGGAATAGCAAGAGTATTCAGAAATAAATTTGGACGCCAAGAGGAACTGATGAGACAGCAGCCCAGAATCGGAAAATGCCTGAGACTGAAGTCAGAGGGTCGGTTCATTTACTACGTAGTCACCAAACAATACTCATATCAGAAGCCCACCTACCAGAATTTATGGACAGCACTGCATGGCTTGAAAGAAGACCTTCAATGCTTTGGGATTAGGAAATTAGCTGTTCCCAAACTAGGTTGTGGACTGGATCAACTGAATTGGCGAGTTGTGCGAAGCATGCTTGAAGTAGTCTTCCAAAAGACAGGTATGCAGATCTTGGTATGCAATTTCAACCCAAAGCAAACCGAAAAGTCCAGCAAAACCGTAGACTGTTACTTCCATCAGAAGGGCTACTGTAGAAATGGTGACGATTGCAGATTTCATCACGGTCCTCCGAGGAATTCAGGGAATCTGTTCTGGGACAGAACAGGCTTAAGGAGGGGACAGTGTGACGAGTACGGTCCTGTCTATTCTAGAATGTTGCAGAAAGCCCGCGACGCGTATGAGTCACCCACTTTCGAGAGTATTCCAGACATCGCTGGAAATTCCACATGTGATATAAGGGCAGGCGCGGAACAGCACGGGGACCAATTCAGTAGAGTGATCCGTAGCGGAAAGAGTTCAGTGGAAATAAATTAGTGTGTATATAAATTGTGAACAGACTTTGATAGAAATAGTTGTTTAGTTATTGAAACAGTAGTGTGTAAATAAGTGTAAATAAATAGTTTAAATATTCTAAACGTTTTGAAAACTAAGAAAACGTTACAATACATATATTCTATGCATCCATCATGCAATGATTATTATAATAAGCAAAATCAGTTTTTAAAATGTCTCCATCACCACAACTCTCTGTGTGGGTATTGGTAAAATACCTCATCCTATCTAATAAGATTATATTGCACTATTATTATTGATTTCCCTAAAATTCATATCTCTCTCTCTCTTTCTCTCTCTCTCAGATTTGTTGAATAATTATAAATCCCGATTCAACTTCTCCTTTATATAACTTTTTGTTCATTGAACATTCTTATTTACTGTTTAAATACTTACTCTTTGTCATTACAATTTCATGGCATTTTCTTAGGCAAATATTTATCGCTTAAATTCTTTTCACAGATTCAACGTGCGTTGAAAGAGAAGCAAGTAGTTTATGCTCAACTTAGGAACTATATATTGATGGAATACTCCTTAACATTGTGGAAAACTATCCGTATTTATTGGAAGTAAAGCAGAAATCTTGAACCTGAATGAAGGTGTATAAAAGTGGTAATAATTATGTAAAAAATGTTAGACCGTTCAACTTTTCAATTGTACATTGAAATGAAAACGTGCCATGGAATATTATAAATGTTGATAGTGTGTGTGCAGGTCCAAGTGGAAAAACGTTAAATGAAAATAAAATTACTAAATTCATTGCATTTCAGTAATTTGACTATTTCAGCAGTATTTCATCTACTCGTTTTTTTGCTTCTTCATGGGTTTTAGTTTTTGACTTTAGAGTTCCTCTTTTATGTATTGGTATGATTTTTGAATAGAATTTACCACACATAAAAAATATTTTCATTTAGGGAAAAGACTATTTATCACACGAATCAAAAAAATTGCATTTCATTAAGAAAAAATGGAAATTTAACTTTCGATTTATGTATATATACAATAATTCAATATTTAATATTGTGATTTCGATATTTTTCAGTGCAATTCATAAAGTATTTGTAAAACGAGAGGAAGAAATCAGACAACACTAGTGAATCCAATGGACATCCATTGGACGTCCACCTATGGACATCCTGGATATCCATTGGATGTACGGCATTTTCCGTCTTTCGTCCAATGGACATCCAATGGATAATACGTTTCCGACACATTGGACACACAATGGATAATACGTTTCCGACACATTGGACACACAATGGATGTCCATCGGATATCCTGTATTACATCCGATGGATTTCCATTGGATATCCAATTTATGTCCATACCAATAGAGTGTATACCGGATTTCCATTTGATATCCTATGGATATCCATTTCATGTCCATTGCAGCTGAAAATCTATTGGACATCCATCAGACATCCACTGAGTATCCATTCCATGTACATTGCAGCTGGACGACCAATGGATGTCCATCAGACATCCGATGAGTAACCATTTCACGTCCATTGCAACCAGAACCAATTAATTTCCTCTGTTTCCTGCTCTTCGTTTATCTCCTCCGTGTTCGCCTGCGTTGATTTCTCGCAAGTTTCTTTCTCAGTGTTTTCCCTAAGCATAATGACACTGTCCGTCTTTTCAATCTCCTCTGTTAATTTTTCCTCCATCTCTTCCAAATCCTGTACTGTTTGCTCAGACATTTTTTTCTCGTTTTTAAGGATCTTTTCCATCATTCCCACCGTCTCCTCCATAATTTTCATCAGGGCATTGTACCTACCGCCGTCCATACTGATTTCCATTATTGGAGATTCTACCCTTCTCCTCTTGTTTCCACTAACTAGCCAGCCAAAGAATGTCCCTTCTGTCTCATCTTCTTTATAACTGGAATACTTTGGGCTTTGTTGACCTTGTTCCTCCCCTTTGCATGGAGTCGAGGTAATTACCACTCTTTCTATCTCCCCTACTTTTGTAGGTGAGTGTACCTTATCTTCCTTTCCCTCCTCGTGTACTATATTCTCTGCGTCCCCGCTAGTAGTTCCTTCTGAGTAGCCTTTTCCTGGGGGAGTTCTTTCCAGTTTGGAACACTTCTTGAGGGCCTCCTGTTCTTCATCCATCCTTATCTTTCTAGCTTGTTTAAGCTTTTGTGCCTTTTCGAAGAGTTCTCCACCCTCTCGGTGCTTCTTCGATTTCTTCTTCACCAACTTTCCAGTAGTTGTATTTGATGAACCGGCCTGGTTGCCTACCGAATTCACCTCACAGTCGTCCGATCTCGGTCGGGCTTGGCCTGCTCCACCACCGCCCCCGACCGGTACTGGGGTATCCCTCCCCTGCACCGTAAACATGTTTTCAGATCCTTCGCTCATATTTATTCTACTATTGGGGCAGTGCCAGGCACACATCCCCGGTCCTCGAGCTGCCAGGTCGTTACCAATTATCCGTCCTCGGGAAAGGATGGGAAGATAGGGAATTCCTCCTAGCCCTCGGTAAACCTAATAGCGTCGGAGGGGGAAAATGGAAACGGCACTGCCGCCTGTTGGGATTTTAGGAAGGTACGAAAGGACTGGGGTTTGTCCTGCCGTTTGGGGATTGGGTTGGGGAGTGGACAGTCTTAGTATTCGCTGCTCTTCTCAGGACCTGTTCGGTATGGGTGGCCCTTTCCGACATAGCTCCCAAGAGTCATAGCAGGTACTTAAGCCCTCACACCACGACAAGGTGCTGTCCACGTGAAGGAACCTAACCTAACCTAACCTAACGTAACCTAACCTAACCTAACCTAACCTAACCTAACCTTTTTTTTTTTTTTTTCGGGTTGTGGAAAAAATCTGCTTCCAGATTCACCACGACCCGTGTCGTGGGATATGTCGGGTTGGCTGGATGTTATTGCCGACCGACTAAAAAAACCACAACTGTGAGGGCGGAGTGTATGAGCCGCTGGGAAAGACTTCTAGTCCAGACGTCCGCGACCATACCCCTCTATCTGCTCTATCCACTCCTTACCCTTGCCGCTCCCTATCTTCCCGTTCTTTCCTCTCCATAATCTGATTAATGTACTCGTAGATTTGCTCCCAGGCGCTCTTGCTCTCAACCATGACCGCTACGACATCTTCAACATTCGGCAGGACTCCAATGTTCTGAACGAGAGTTTCCCTTTCTTCGGTCCATCGCGTGCAGTCGTAGAACGCGTGTGCCGGGTCGTCTCTCACTCCGCATGAATGGCATGTATCGGTTGTTGTACGACCGATTCTTTTAGTGAAAGATCCGTAAGATCCGTGCCCCGTTGAAAATTGGGTAAGATAATACCCGGTCTTCCTGTGACTGCAAACCACCCACGCCTCTATGTCTCTTATTAGCCTTCGCGTCCAACTCGCCGTCTGTCCCTCTCTCTGCCACCTCTCCTGCCATTTCCTCAGCGTCCTTCTTCTAGCCATGCGCCTGTTACCGGGCAGCGCTCCCCCGACGGTATACAGGAAACACCGCTCCGCCACCATTAGATCCATGGGTGGTATACCAGCTACGACCTGCACCGCCTCCGCTGACACCGTCCTGTAGGCGGACACCAACCTCAGCAGTACCCTCCTCTGCACCGATATCAGCTGCTTCTTCTGCTTGTCCCTTTTCAGTATTTCCCTCCACACCGGGGCTGCGTACAATATAACGCTACTTACAATACCATATAGCAGACGTCGCTTGAAATACCCGGGTCCACCCATGTTGGGCATCAACCTAGACACGGCTGCGACTTTTCCATTTGCCTTGGTCACGATTGCATTTATGTGCTCCGAAAAATCAAGATTGCGTTTAAACACGACCCCCAGATACTTCAGATGTGTCACCGGATGTATTTCCACATCTTCTATCTGCAAAACGAAACCCGCTGTATTCCTAGGCCCCCTCGTGACCATTAGCCCCGTCTTATGCGTCGCCAACTGAAGCCCTCTCCCTTTCATCCATTCTGATGCCCTCATCACCGCCGCCTCTGCTCTTCTTTTTGCCGTTTGCTGATCGTCCGCCTCCATCACCATCAATAAATCATCTGCATAGGCTACAGGTTTCACTCCCTCTCCATACTCCTCGCGAAGGACTCCGTCGTATTTCACATTCCATAGATTCGGTCCCTTCACCGAGCCCTGCGGCACACCCATAGTACATCTATGCAGGATTTTCCCGATCTTGACATATCTGTTTGACAGGTACGACTCGACACATCTGAGCAGATATGGGCTGATCTCCAATTGTTCCAAGCGTTCTATTATATGATCCCACTTTGCAGTATTGAACGCGTTCTTGATATCTAGGGTCACCAGCAAACACCATCTAGACTTACAGTTCCTGACAGCCTCATTCACTTCCAGCATTGCAGTGGTCGTCGATTTTCCCTTTCTGAAACCGTGTTGACTTTCAGAAAAGTCCTCCCTCTCTTCCAGCTCCTCCACAAGTCTGTTAGTTATGAGTCTCTCGAACAGCTTTCCAACAGTACTCAGAAGACAGATAGGTCTATAACTTGATGACAAAGCTCTATCTTTACCTTCCTTTGGCAGCAACACCAACCTTGCCGTCTTCCACTCATTTGGAAACTCTTGCTTCTGCAAAAGTTCGTTGTACATTTCCAGCAACAGGGTTGGGACGACGTCAAAAACTACTTTTAACGCTTCAACGGTGATTTTATCTGGGCCTGGTGCTTTTCCGTTTTTCATTTGTTTAACAGCCTGCTCTAATTCCTTCATCGTAAAAGGCGTCGCCTCAGCAGGTCTTCTTGTGTTCGGCATTTGCCTCTCCTCAGTTGTCGGGAATAGTTCTCCTATAATCTTCTTCAAATCCTCCTGAGGCATTCTGGGTGACTTTCCCGTTCCTTTTATATTTCTTGTTGCGATCTTGTAGCCCTGTCCCCAAATATCTTCCTCCAAGTCTGTCAGCACCCCCTTCCAGTGTTCCCTCTTGGATCTATTGATCTCCCGTTTCATCTTCCTCCGTGCCTCTCTCATATGCGACAGAATCCTATCATCCCTCCGTGTCGTATATAGCCTCCGAAGTTTCACATACTCCACCCTAGCCTTCTCAATGCCTTCGTTCCACCAGTATGGTTGTTTCCTCTGTAGTTGTCTGTCTGTCCGCAGACATTTTTTGAAAGTTTCCCGTATGTGTTTATACGCGCTCCCTGGTGGTATATTCTGACTTTCTTCCAATAGTTTCCTGAATTTTTCCTCCATCAGTACTTCTCTTACAGGTTCCATCCTCTTATTTTTTCCTTTGATTTGAAGCCCAAAATAGACATGACCATGGTATGTGAACGGATTTTCATGATTCACCCTCCAGTTTGTTACTCGCTGTGCTATCCTTTCGCATGCTAAGGTTACGTCGATATGGCTTATCGAAATACCCCTTTCAAACGTGTGGTCACCGTTATTTACTGCAGTCCATGATAGCTGGGACAACCACTCTTCCACGTATTCCCCTCTGTTATCCGCTCTAGGTGAGCCCCAAGACTGAGCTTTCGCATTTATATCTCCAACTATAGTTGCCCCTGCTTGATGTTTTGACGCTTCTTGAAAAATGATATAAATTTTTTCTTTGAATCTGGAAATATCAATATTTGGAGATATATAGACTGCGAACATATTTATTCCTAATAGCTGCACCTGTATGTATCCTTTTCTTTTATGAATATTTTTTACTTCCAGAGCATTGTTCATGATCTTTAGTGCCACAGCTTCTTCTTTGTCCATGTACCATCCTTCTTTCGAGCATATTTTCTTATTAGGTTCCGAAATGATCATGATGTCCACCTGTTGTTGCATTGCTCTTGCAAAAGCCACGTCATGGGCTGCCCTTGATCTCCCAAGATTCATCTGGAGTATCTCAATCATTTCGAGGTCTGTACAACCACCCACACTCTTCCTTCCCATAGTGACAGAAACACAAAAACACGTAATAAGCAAGCACACAAATACACGAATAAATTAAATTAAATAGGTTAATATGGTATAAACGGCCAAATAAACATATACCACCCACACCCAGCGCGCACAAAATAAAAATATCACAGACTGCTTTTAAGCACCTTCCTTCAGTTATATGGTTACGCTTGAATGTTCCTTACAGGGCTCTTCTGCGGAGGAGACTCTTTGGAAGTACTCTTCTCTTCCCTTTTCTTTATTTCCTCTCTATATTTTGGACACCCGAGAGTATTCGCTCTGTGACCTGCAGTTTCACAGATGGGACAACTTGGACTGTCCGAGCAACCTCCTGCTTCATGTCCCTGCTGCCCACAATTCCTGCATAGTTTGCTCCGGTCTGGTCCTCTACACTGAGCTGCCATATGCCCCGTCCCCCAACACCTAAAGCATGCTGAGAAATCAATGCGAATTTTGACTTTGCAGTACGAGAGGCCGATGCGGATTTCTCCAAGAGCTGCTATCTTCTCCGCCGTTTTCTGCTCCAGCAGAGCTGAAGCCATTTGTAGACTTCCGTACTTCAATTGCTTCAGGTTCCTTATGCTGACTTCTTCGTCCGGATGAGAGACGTACTTGATTATTTCCTTCCGAATATCTTCTTCAGTAGTTATCGCGTCCATACCGTAAATATACACTAATTTTTTAACATTTGACTGTCCCACCGCTCTGATTTTTCCTCCCCCTACCTTATTTCTTAAAAAGGCAGCTACATCAGTTGCCGTTCCCCTTTTTCCATCAATGGTCAACTTCAGATGGCCATTTCTTGTCTCCGAGGCATATTTAATAGAGTCTGCCTCCTTCGATCCTCCCATACTCTCCTTTATATTTCTCAGCACGTCGGCAAATGATTTGTCCCCCACATCCACAATGACAGCATCATCTCTGTTTCCAGTGCTCTTGATTTTTTTCCTACCTTCAGGATTGTGCCATATTACCTGGCCTTCGAAATCCCAAAAGGCGTATTCCACAATTTTTTTTGCAATACTCATATCTTCTTTTCCCAGACATGCTATATGGATGACTTTTCTGGCATGATCTTCACACATCCTCCTTAGTCGTTTTGTGGTCTCAAAGAGAGATACTGTCTTCGTCAGCACCGCACTAGCGCCTACGAAAAATATAAGTCTTTCTTCGCTGACTTCTTGCCCCTCCATTTGCACAGTCCCTCCTACCTTCAGTTTAACAATTTTTCCCTCACTTATTTTCCCCTCTTTAATAAAGGTTTTCATTACTTGTGAAGTGTCTATTAACTTTGTGACCAGTCTGTGATCTCGATTTTTGTCTAGGTCTGCTATTAGTGCAATGTCTTCCCCATTTGGAACTGTAGTGACAGCTTCGGATGACTGCTTCAATCTCCGCCATTCTATCGGGATCTCCTCCTTCAGTAAATTCTGAAGGTCCTTCTCCTCAGCGATATTTTTAATTTTTTCGCCCAGGGCTAGCTTCCCAATTTCGCTATCAATGGCGTCCTGGTCTGTTTGGGTTGCCATCTCCCTTCTCTCACTAGACAGATTCAATGAGTTTCTTCTCTCTAGACGGAACAGCCTCGGTGCTGCCTCCCCAGTGCACACACTCAGTACCTCCACTTTTTTTCAAGCTGTCTCTTTCTTCCTTGATCTCTGCCAGCTCCATTTCAAGATCTCTCAGTTCTTTATACAGATTCGTCTCTTTCCTTTGTTGCCCTATTCCTATGTTTTTGGCAGCCTGGGATAAAGTTTCTACTAAATTTTTTAACGATGTGGCCATTCGTTTCACCGGGACATGAACATTTTTATTTTTTTCACAGAACTCCTCTAGTTCCTCTGACCTACTATTTATCTTTTTCACTACTTCTTTCAGTGACAGTAGAGCTGTGTCACTGTCTATGGGGGCTTTTGGGGGGGTTCCCTTCTTCGCCCTCTTTCTCTTCCTTCCAACATTTTCACCATCGGTAGAGGACGACTCCTGTCCTTTTTCTATTTCCCACTGAGAGTCGGATCGAGAACCACCTGGTGAACTGTCCCGCGAGCAGGCAGCTTCCTTACCAGTCTGTGGTGGGGTTCTCTTCAGTTTGGAACATTTTTTAAATACCATATCTTCCGTCAGGTCAGTCCTGTTCTTGTCCGCCTTTGACTGAATCTGTCCTTCCACTGACGAAGCTCCTTCCTTACTTCCAGTAGCTCGAATCAACATGCCCGCCTGGTCGCTCGCAGAGCATGTCTCACGGTTGCAGGATAACGGTCGGGGGGGGCCCGCTTGACAACCACCCTCACCTACCGACTCTAGGGTATCCCTCCCATGAGTAGTAAACAGTACTTCCTCTACGTCTTTCCTTTCCATTTAAGTTCTTTTATTTCTTTTTCAGGAGGATAACGGCCCTCCTGCCCCGTTGAATTCCAGGTCTTTACCATGCAGTCGTCCGATGATGGGAACAAAGGAAAAGGTAAGGGTAAGTATAAGGATACCTCCTAGCCCTCGGTAAACCTAATAGCGTCGGAGGGGGAACACAGGTAAGTATGTTTTAAGGAAAATGGCGAAAGCTGGGTCTGGCCTTGCCATTGGGAGCGGGCAGTCTTGGTTTTCGCTGCTCCTCTTAGGACCTGTTCGGCATGGGTAACCCTCTCCGACATAGCTCCAAAGAGTCATCGCAGGTACTTAAGCCCTCACACCACGACAAGGTGCTGCCCAAGTCAGGGAACCTAACCTAACCTAACCTAACCTAACCTAACCTAACCTAACCTAACCTAACCTAACCTAACCTAACCTAACCTAACCTAACCTAACCTAACCTAACCTAACCTAACCTTACCTAACCTAACCTAACCTAACCTAACCTAACCTAACCTAACCTAACCTAACCTAACCTAACCTAACCTAACCTATCCGGATTCTAAAATTGCTAGATTGAAATCTCGTAAACCTTTATGGATCAACGATTTTCTTTACACCAATAAAAGTGACAAAGTAATTTGGCGTTCGGAATGGAATTCGTGTAATGTTTTTAACAAAGGTTTGATCAGCGATCCTTCAGAAAAAATTCATGGTTTCAATCTTCCTAGGAAAATTTGGTGCATTTTGAATCGACTTAAAACCGGTCATGGTCGCTGTAATAGTTTCCCCTTCAAATGGAATTCGGTCGAAGGTCCAAGGTGCGAGTGCGGAGAAGAAGAGGAAACAATAGAACATTTAGTAAATACTTGTCCAATATATAAATTTGACGATGGTTTCGAGGCAATTCATTCGGTACCTGATTCTTTTTTGAGATGGATTGCGAACTTCAAATTAATCTAATGAGTACTAAATCATTTACTAGTTCATATTAGTTTTTTCGCCTCCTTTTTGCGCGCATGTTCTAGGGGAACAGCGTGCTATCGTTTTGTCCAAATGTCTGTAATTTTGGATGATTGAGCCGAAAATGGTCTCAATCGACTAGGTTGGACTCACTGATGACGAATCCGGTGTCAAAATTGATTCTGTCCGGCCGGCCGGCCGGCCGGTTGGCCGGCCGTAGACACGATAACTGTCGACAGAAGCAAGCTAGCAACTTGAAAGTTTCAGCATAGGTTGCGCATCGGAATGCAGCGGTTAAGTTCGTTAATGGGCCAAATCGATCGAATAGTTTCGGAGTTATAGGCATTTGAAGTTTTGAAGTTATTTATTTTTTATTTCAGAAACTACGTGAGCGATTGGATTCAAACTTGGCAGTTAGGTGAGGTACAACGACGCGCAACTTTGACCCAAATTTCGTCAGGATCATATCGTCAGTAATTTTTGAAAAAAAATTTTTTCGAAATTTTTTTCCAAAAAAATTTTTTTTTCGGAAATCATTCATCACACCAAAAAAAAAATTATACTCACACTTTGACCTTCTCATTTCACAGCAGTGTACCAAATTTCAGTTCGATACGATAATAAGTTTTGGAGATATCGGGAAAAAATATGTCAAATTTCGAGGTTTTCTTCTCGATATCGTTGATTTTTTCGGTATAACTCGAGAAATACTGATTCAGTCCTGATTAAACTTCACAGCTGGTTTTAAGATGCTGAAAGACAACTTTATGCAAAATTTCGTGATAATCGTGTTATTAGAACAGTTTGAAAAAAAAAATTTCTATGATTTTCTCATCATATCATCCTCATTAAATTCTGTATGAAACTTCGAACTGTTATTTTCGATGAAGTACTGGATTTCAATTCGATCTGATCTGTATTTTTGGAAATATTGTAAAAATAAGATTTTGATTGGGTATATCTACGGAATCATTGGGTGGATTTTACCCATTCACGAATTCGGCCTTCGTAATTAAGGTCCAAACCTTCTCTACAAATATCGAGTTTCTAAGTTGTTTCTTTCGGAAGTTATTGTGTTTACGCAGTCGGCCGTTAGGCTGACCGTAAACACAATAACTTCCGGAAGAAACGACTTAGAAACTCGATATTTGTAGAGTAGGTTTGGGGCTTAATTACGAAGGTCGAATTCGTGAATGGGTAAAATCCACCAAACGATTCCGTAGATATACCCAATCAAAATTTTATTTTTCCAATATTTCCAAAAATAGAGATCAGATCGAATTGAAATCCAGTAATTTATTAGAAAAAAATTTCAAAAAGCACTGCCGTGAAGGCAGCAGCTTTTGCGCGCACGTTCAAATTCGTTGCTGAAGCGGTCATCTACATTGAACATGCGCGCAAAAGTTGCTGCCTTCACGGTAGTGCTTTTTGAAATTTTTTGTTTTCAGGTATGTTTCCAAGATTTCAACCTGCATCGCATAGGAAGGAGGAAATTTTGTCGATGAAAAAGAAGCCCTTCAATAAAAAACAACAATTTCATTACACTTATACGGGGAGACAGAGTTTTTCCTGAGGTTTTTATCTGTGCTCTTGTATCATACGTAAAAATGTATGGTACCCCGTTGACATTTCCTCTGCTAATACTGTTATGACACAAATTGTTTGATATAAAAAAAATGTAATGCTCATCTCAAAAGAATATATATATACCTAGATTCTCAACAACTGTTAGTTCTGTTTTGAGGTTAATTGTGACACAGGTTTCGTAGTACTACTACATTTCCTTACTGGAATATTTCAAGTTGTGCAACAAGGTATTTAAATGACTTCTGTAGGCTTATTTCTTGAGAATTTAGAAAAGTAGGGAATTCCATAGGTCCGTCCATTCGTTTAGAAGTTTTAGCCGGGTTATTCGAGTACTTTTATTTTTTCGAATGAACTATCGCAAAGTATGGGACTGCTCTATCCATCATTTTTCAGTAAAATTCCAAAACACTCGATTCTTGATTTCCGTACAAGAAAAAAGCATAACTGAATCTTCCAACCATGTTTATATACGTGAAGTATTAACAGAGAAAAATGTTTCTTCAAAATTCGCCAGGTCTTTGGAATGATTGAATTCACATAGTATTTTCTCAAATTCATTACTTTCCCAATGTAGATTCACATTTTGAAAAATAAGTAATTACTACGACCTCTTCGTAGAGAGGACAACGTTGTGTAGTTATCTGACAGGAAAATGACTTTTACCTAACATTTTCAAACTATACACGGTGAAATCTGTCCGGATGTCATGGCCAACTGGGCTACTTTATAAAAGTGAATGGAGTATATATATGCGTAATCACTGGGCGTGGGTTTTACCCGTTTACGAATCTGGCCTTCGTGATTAAGATCCAAACTTGCTCTACAAATATGAGGTGTCTAAGTTGTTTCTCTCGTAAGTTATTGTGTTTACGATCAGCCGTAAGGAAGACCGTAAACACGATAATTCCCGAATGAACCGACTTAAAACATATTGTTTTGAGTACGATATGTAAGTAACTTTTGACAGATCTCACGTGCGGTCTTTATATTTGAGCTTTCCGCAGAAAGCGAATGCTTCCATACTAATCCAGGTTTCGATTTTTTTTAACCTATAATGCGAAGAAAACTTTTTCCAAATGTGCAGTCAAAACTATAATGAACAGAAAGACATAGCGCAGACATTGACTTGTGGACAAGAGCTATTTTTCACGCACTTGTCCGAATTCTTTATTGAAGTGGTATTTCTTGAGTTATTGAATAAATAACATCGCTACGATATTTTTTCCAATATTTTCGAAAATAGATGTCGGATTGAGCTCTGTTTCAAATTTTGTTAAATATACACTTAAAGAAATATGTCCAATTTCTTAGGAACGTCGATAATCTACAACTAATTATACGAAGTTTCGACCCGATCGGATTAGTGCTTCTCGTTCGTTTGAAACCATTTTCGGTATGAAATTAAAAAATTACAGACGTTTGGGCAAAATTATTACGCTCTGTTTCCCAGAACAAGCAGGTCTGGATAATTCTCGGGTCATTTTATTCGCATATATTTTATTTCTGATCTCATATTATTGTGTACAAATTTCAAGCGGGTTGGCATTTTTCTTACAGACTAATTATTAATCTCATTATCGTTTCAGTGTTAAAAAATCTAGTACGAATAATATTAATTGGGTTGTAATTGTTGTTAAGTTATCGGCGGAACTGTAATATTGAATATGTCTTTTTTTGCGCGCATGTTCTAGGGGAACATCATGCTATAGTTTTGTCCAAATGTCTGCAATTTTCGAATTCCGAAAATGATCTCAAACGACTAGGTCGGACTTACTGATGACGAATCCGGTGTCAAAATCGATTCTGTCCGGCCCGCCGTCCGTATGTAGGCACGATTACAGGCGTATGGAGAATCCTATCGATTTGAAAATTTCAGGGTTGGTTGCATTTCAAAATGCGAATGTTAAGTTCGTTAATGGGTAAAATAGGTCGATTATTTTCGGAGTTATAGCTTTTTGAGTTTATTTCCCTGATATTTCGACTGGAGCGATTAAATTGAAACTTGGTAGTTAGTCGAAACATAAGGGCTCGAAACTTTCGCCAAATTTTTTTGAGATCGTGATCAGTAAATTGAAAAAAAATTTCAAATTTTTTTCCCTCAAATATTCTGTGAACTGTCATATTTCGATGAAAATCTGGATTTCAATTCGATCTTATCTGTATTTTTGTAAATATTGGGGAAATAAAATCTTGAATGGGTATATTTGCGGAATCATTGGGCGGATTTTAACCATTCACGAATGGGAACGGCTGACCGTAAACACAATAACTTCCCAAATAAACAACTCAGAAACTCGATATTTGTAGAGTATTTGGATCTCAATAACGAAGCCATATTTGTGCGTGGGTGAAATCCACCCAATGATTCCGTAGATATATTCATTCAAAATATTATTTTCCCAATATTTCTAAAATTACAGATTAGATCGAATTGAACTCTTGTACTTTATTGAAAAAAAAACTGAAAAAGCACTGCCATGAAGGCAGTAGCTTTTGCGCGCATGTTCAAATTCGTTGCCAAATCGGTCATCTCTATTGAACATGTGCACAAAAGCTGCTGTCTTCACGGCTGTGCTTTTTTACATTCTGCTAGTACTAGTACAGTTAATAAATTTTTGCCACGAGAATCTAGCGACTTTATTGACTGCTGCCAATCTGAAGATGGCCGTCGAAGAACGAAACATGTAAAGAAGGCTGTAAAATGAATAAAATACGGAGCTCATTTTTAGTTCGAGTTTTTGGCCTTTGAAACCCGTTTCCTTGCTACTTTTATTGGATCATACTGATATCAACAATACATTTATTTCAGGTTCAACTTCTCGAAGAACAAATTGGGGTGCTCAAAGAATCATCTGTTCAGAATGACGAAAGGTATACCAGAGCCAGAGTCGATAACGCCACTTTAAGTTCACGAATTATTATGTTGGAAGAACAACTCAGAGATATGGAAATGAGATATGAAGAACGGTTGCAGGTAAAGTAACTGATGTAATTATATATTTGTGAAAAATATTCAGTAACGCCCAACACATCAGATGAATTCATCTTCCTTTAAATTCATCGTCATGATTCAAGTTGAGCTCAGTTTGGTCATCTTCAATTCTCTTTCCGGCATTATCCTCTAACAACCGTCTCCCTACCTTTCTCCCTCGAATCCTATTCTACATCATCCAAATTTGTTCGTATTCATATTCAGTTGGTCTTATTATATTTAGCCTTCATTTCAAATATATTCATCTATATGAAATTGGATTAATGAGAGGATTGTTTATAAGAATAGGAATTCAAGGACATATCCCTCAAGTAGAATAACCGTAGATACGTATTTCTGGCTAAAGGCCTTCATCAGTACGGTGAGAAAAGTGTGGAAGATGAGCAACACTTCTGTTGTTGACTCCGTTTGTTTGTTGTTTTTTCCACCAAGTGTGGCTCATCTTCCACACTTTTCTCACCGTACTGATGAAGGCCTTTAGCCAGAAATACGTATCTACGGTTATTCTACCTGAGGGATATGTCCTTAAATTCCTATTCTTATTAACAATCCCCTCATTAATCCAATTTCATATTTAATCCTGGACACGGATGTTCACGCAGGTAGCTATAGCTGCCTCCGTGGGTAACGTTAGTTGTTGCTCTGGAATTCAGAGTCTTCTAACTGAGACCACAAATGTGCGGCTGGCTTCTGTTGTTGACTCTGTTTGTTTGTTGTTTTTTCCACCAAGTGTTGCTCATCTTCCACACTTTTCTCACCGTACTGATGAAGGCCTTTAGCCAGAAATACGTTATTCATCTATGTATAGATATTTTTAGATTCAGATCAATTTAATAATAAGCCTTTGAATCAATTTGTGAAGGGCATATTTATATCCATGGTAGGCATATGTTTCTCTATTTATATATTTTTTTTCAGGAAGAACAACGGAGATCCAAGGAATTTATTTCAAGAATAGAGCGTGAAAAACAATTGCGATTGGAAAATGCTAACATCAGATCACAATCCTGTGAGGCAGAAAGTAGTACTCTTAAAGAAGAATAAGATAGATTATCAATACAAAAAATTAAGAATGAAAGAAAACATTTGATAGAACAAGAATAAAATGAAGAAATTAACTCTGTTAAAGAGAAGACCATTACATCTAGAGAATCAGAGAAAAGGTGAGCTTTTGTGAAATATATATTATTAATTACTTCGTTGTAGCTGCAGTGTAAGATTTTTGGAGAACACTTTTTGCTGTTTATTCGAGTCTTCAGTTATGAGAATACAGAAATAGCCATGCTGTAGCAAATACTCTTTTGAATAAAATGGTGGTATGGTTTTCCTAAACACTGATATATGAAAAAGGAGGCTTTTGGAAAGGCAGACGAAACATTAAAGTTTTTATAACTTTCAAAAGCGCCTTCGCCGTTACAAGAGTCCTCCTTAAGCGGTTCAAGTAATAGAACCGAAATGAAACTTCATCGGTTGTCAAAGATAGTGGAAGAGTTAGGGTAAATAAGAATAGCCTTTGCTTTTATTTCTTCGAAACTCTTCTCAACCAGAAATAAAAAAAAGAAATTCATTATCGTTTACGATCTTTTGATCTAAGGCAGAGCACTCGATATAAGTTGGGGTTATTTTATAATTTTAAAATCAGAAACAGTCCAGTGACAGACGTATATACTCCCCTATTAAAAATTATAGATTCTTTGAGTTAAATACCAATTTCGAGTCGGGAGTTGTCATATTGTGCGCACGCTAATTCGGAGCTCCGTAATTAAACTCGATATACTCGAAAATTACGAGCGAGAAATTATTTTCAATAGTGAATACCATATCTGTTATTTGTGCACTAGGCGAGAGTGGTCGAAGATTTTAGTTTTCTGAAATATAAACTTGTAAAACAATAATTGTTTTGATATTGCAACCCGACATAGAGGTATAGCATCGGTAGAAAAAGCAGCAGGTGTGAGTGATAAACATCGTTATCGCCGCAGATAAGCGAGCTGGATTTCGGAGTTGACAGAGGCGGACTCAGGTTTAATTCGAAATCGCGAAATCGAAATATTAAGATGAGAAACGAAGAGGAATATACTAGCGATGAAGGTAAAAGAAGAAGGGAAGAAGACAACGAAGAGGAAACATTTACAAAAAGCAGAAAAATTTTTCGAACTCCACAAAAACAAAAACCAAATACTCAGGATGATAAAATGGATAGAATGATGGAAATGATGGAGAATATGATGCGGGAAATGAAGGAGAAAAGATCTGAACAGCGGAGTTACCAGACAGAAATGAAGAAGTTGAGAGAAGAAAATGAACAAATAAAGAAAGAAAACGAAAATCTCAAAAGCGAAATTAAGATGATTAATTCTAGACTAGAGATTATAGATAGAGGTCAAAGAAGAAATAATGTAGTGGTCAGTGGTCTAACTATGAATGAAACCCAACAAGACTCAATACAGGATAAAATGAGTCAGTTTTTCAAGAAAAATATGGAGATAGAGCCTCTTTTGAAAAATGCCAGGAAGATAGGAGTGAAAACTTACCTTATCGAATTGGAGAATACGTCGGAAAAAATGAAGTTGATGCGAAATAAGAATAAACTAAAGAACTATACGGATGAAGTAGTTTATATAAACGATGATATGACGAAGGTACAAAGGGAGATACAGGAAAAGCTAAGATCGGCTGCCAAGGAAGAGAGAGGAAGAGGTAGGAATGTTAAAGAGGGTTTTCAAAAGCTAATCATAGACAATGTGCACTTTAAATGGAATTATGATATAGGAAAAATTGAGGAATCAATGTCAAAAAACTATTGAAGAGGATGAAGGTGGGAACGGAATTGAAAATTACGACTGAGCAGAATAAAGGACAACGAGACGGTAGAACGAGCGTAAGAGATGTATGGAGGATAGCAACATGGAATGTGAGAGGTTTAAGTGGAAAGGAAGATGAACTGGAGACTGAATTTGAGCAAATGGAACTGAAAGTTTTGGCAATAACGGAAACAAAGAGAAAGGGAGAAGGATCAATGAAAACAAGAAACGGCCATTTGTTAATATATAGCGGAGTGGATCGAAATAGGCAGTGACCACTACGTAGTTCTATACTATACTAATTGAATAAGGTGACGCTGGGTCGAAAAGGTCGTCCCACTTATCAGCGATCTCCTTCGTAGCCGTTAGAGTTAGGAGAAAGCGGTAAATTCACATAGATAGATGAAATATCACCCTACCTTCCATTGAAAGAAACGATATCTCAATCGAATTGCTAATATTTTTAAAAATATCAAGAATATGGTGAAATTTCAACACAAATTCAGATATATTCGACCAATCGGATAACTGCATTTTATGGGCGGGGCTTGAGATACGATCAAACTTCACGGTCATCGGTCAGTACTGTCATTTGTCAAATAAGAAATAATGTTACTTTTACAGTTGCAAATTCAAGATTTCATAAGACGAATATATGTTATTTGTGAAAATATGCATCGAAATATGTTTTGAATAAGTTAATCGTAAGTTTTAAACGATCTGGATGCATTCATTCGATTGATAAATTGACCCAGGAAATTCAAGTGAAGGAAGGTAAACAAATTTGGAGGTTATTCTTGAGATGTGTATTGGAACGAATTATTCTTGGAAGGTGTATTGAAACGAATAATATGGAACAAGTCTCCAGAACCTTCCTATATTGACCAACTTAAAATATAAGGAAAATTTCAACCAGGATTAATAATTGCAGTGTTCTGTAAATCCAGTATTGAATAAGATTTACCTTAGTATTGGAAGTAAGTTTCATATGATCTGATCTAATTAATTCCATTGATAAAAGGAATAAATGGAAAATTGAAACGAATAATATAGAACAAAAACAAGTCTCCAGGTCCTTTCTATATTGACGTACCAAAAAAGAACCAGAAATAATCATTGCAGTGTTCATTCAGAAGGAAATCCAGTATTGAACAAGATTTACCTTTGCATGGAAATGTGTCTTAAATGAGAAAATCGTAAGTTCTGAACGATCTGAAAGCATCAATAAATTGACATGAAAAATTCAACCGAATAATGTAGAACAAGAAGAAGTCTCCAGGTCCTTCCTATATTGATGTACCTACTAAAAATATAAGGAAACTATGAACCAGGATAAATAATTGCAGTGTTTTTTATTCAATAGGAAATACAGTGCTGAATATGATTTACCTTTGTATCGAAATGTGTCTGAAATAAGTAAATCATGGGTTTTGAATGATCTGAAAGCATTAATTGATTCCACTGATAGATTCACATTGAATTATATTGAACAACCTAAATTTAAGGAAAATTTGAACCAGGGCTAATAATTGCATTGTTTTATTATTCGGCAAGAAATCCAGTGTTGAATCGGATTTGTCGTTGAAGTGTTGAATGCAACCTGTTATTTTTTCATATTACAATATGTATTCATTCTATTGAACTATACTTTGATATCATAATCAATAATCGATAAACAGAAAATTGATTAAATATGCAGTTTTGCATTCATCCTGAATGGAGAACATTATATCATGATTATTCAATTAAATTTAGATGTCAAATATGAATTGGTCATCTTCATTAATTGAACAGAAAATTTTTATTTTCCTAATGCAGTAATGTTTTACATCTGACTGAAGGAATTCATTATAATTCCTTTCAATGTGAACATAATAAATCTGACTATATGATCGATACAAACGACTATGAAGGAAATGTTCTCAAAAATGAATATTCATTAAACCCTGTTGTATAACTAAAGAATTCATTTTTTTCATGAATATTGTATGAAATTATTTTTCACATTATACAGGTTGTTTCATCATAAACTGGTCAAACATATATATCCATATAGATGACATTGGAAAAGTCATTTTTTGCCTTATGACATATACCCCGTTTTCGAAGCATAAGGGAGATACATGGTGTTTAATGTCAACTTTGAGCAATATTCTGATAACTGTGGTAAGTTATGCGTGACCTTAACGGTTTTTGGTCACTACTTAGTATTTTTTGGTGGTCAATTCAATTTTAGTGTAGAATTCTTGAAAATAGATTTCAAAATGGCGGAAAACCTACAAAGTTGGAATTTTTTGTATTCGATTGCCAAATTGGATAGCATTATTTCAATGTACTCGGTTTTCTAAGATTATCTGTGAAAAAAATTTTTCCAAATTCAAACAGCTTTTTTTACATGTCTACAGTGAAAAAAAAATCACCAAAAATTATTGAAATCTTTCGAGATTGAACTCACCTTCATTCTGAATACTGGGGTGAAAACAGAAAGAAAAAATATTCATTGGTTTTCATTTTCAGCCTTCCAAAGACTCCGCTCAGAGTACTTAAATAATTTTTATTTATGAAAGCGGTGGCCCTACAGATGCCAAAATTAGGATAATAGGCCTCCAGAGTGACCTGGTTAGAAATATGAATTTATCAAGAAAAAAATATTTTCTAAAAAACTGGTGGGAATCGAATTTTCTCCGCTTTCGGAAAACCGGGTCACATTCGATGAACTACCGTTGCTTGATAACGAACGTCTTTGTAATCAGAATAAATCCAATTTATACGCGACCTTATTGCCCGTAAGTGGAGCGAGTTCAAATCCCATCACAGTTTTTTTGAAAAAAAAATTTTTTTTTTGATAAATTCATATTTCTATCCAGGTCATTCTGGGGGCCCAGTAGCACAATTTTGGCCTCCGTAAGGCCAAAAGTTTCTTAAATGAACATTATTTAAGTACTCCGAGCGGGATCTTTGGAAGCCTATAAAATGAAAACCAATGGATATTTTTTCATTCTGTTTTCACACCAGTGTTCAGAATGGAAATGAGTTCAACCTCGAAAGATTTCAATTATTTTAGGAGAATTTTTTTTTTCACTGTAGACATGTAAAAAAAATTGAGTTTGAATTTTAGAAAAAAATTTTCACCGAAAATCTTAGAAAATCAAGTACATTGAAATAATGCTATCCAATATGGCAACCGAAAACAAAAAATTCCAGCTTTGTAGGTTTTTCGCCATTTTGAAATTTTTTTTCATAAATTCTACACCAAAATTGAATTGACCACCAAAAAATACTAAGGTGTGACCAAAAACCGTTATTTCAAAGGTCACGCATAACTTAGTTATCAGAATATTGCTCAAAGTTGACATTAAACACCCTGTATCTCGCTTATGCTTCGAAAACGAGGTATATTTCACAAGGCAAAAATGACTTTCCCAATGTCATCTATACGGCTATAAATGTTTGACCAGTTTATGGTGAAACACTCTGTATTTCTTCTAAGGATTTTATGAAATTTGAATTAGGGTGATTGTTACGATTACGTTTATAGTCGTCTTAGGCATCTTAAGCGTCCAATAACCGAAAATAGAATTGTGATAAAAAAATGTATTAAACCAAGCTATTCAGATCTATTTAGTATTATGGGTTTGTAAGTCGTTTACAAAGTACTGAGTGTTTTCATTTGATCCATGGAATTTGTCTTTGAATGTGAGCACCGCCATCGTCCATCCAAAAGATGGATTTCGACTGAATCGTGTCTTCATTTTTGTAAATATCGAGATGACGAAATTTCAAAAGCGTTCATCTACTAAATCGTTAGGCGGATGTTGTTTATTCTGAACTTGATCTTTGTATCCAAGCATTAAACCTACGAAAATTTCGAGTCTCTAATTTATTCCTTTGCAAAGTTATCGTGTAAATAAATACTTTCATCTATTCAAAAACATGGATCCATCGTCCTGCAGATCTACCACCTAGGTAGATCTATCATTAAATGAGATCTACGCCTAGGTATATCCATCACTAAGAGAGATCTGGGCGCACTAGTTCTATACTATACTAATTGAATGAGGTGACGCTGGGTCGAAAAGGTCGTCCCACTTATCAGCGATCTCCTTCGTAGCCGTTAGAGTTAGGAGGAAGCGGTAAATTCACATAGATAGATGAAATATCACCCTACCTTCCATTGAAAAAAACGATATCTCAATCGAATTGCTAATATTTTAAAAAAAATCTAGAATATGGTGAAATTTCAACACAAATTCAGATATGTTCGACCAATCGGATAACTGCATTTTATGGGCGGGGCCTGAGATACGACCAAACTTCACGGTCATCGGTCAGTACTGTCATTTGTCAAATAAGAAATAATGTTACTTTTACATTTGCAAATTCAATATTTCATAAGACGAATATATGTTATTTGTGAAAATATGCATCGAAATATGTTTTGAATAAGTTAATCGTAACTTTTAAACGATCTGGATGCATTAATTGGATTGATAAATTGACCCAGCACAAGGACAAGTGAGGGAAGGTAAACAAATTTGGAGGTTATTCTTGAGATGTGTATTGGAACGAATTATTCTTGGCAGGTGTATTGAAACGAATAATATGGAACAAGTCTCCAGAACCTTCCTATATTGACCAACTTAAAATATAAGGAAAATTCCAACCAGGATTAATAATTGCAGTGTTCTGTAAATCCAGTATTGAATAAGATTTACCTTAGTATTGGAAGTAAGTTTTATATGATCTGATCTAATTAATTCCATTGATAAAAGGAATAAATGGAAAATTGAAACGAATAATATAGAACAAAAACAAGTCTCCAGGTCCTTTCTATATTGAAGTACCAAAAATGAACCAGAAATAATCATTGCAGTGTTCTATCATTCAGAAGGAAATCCAGTATTGAACAAGATTTACCTTTGCATGGAAATGTGTCTTAAATGAGAAAATCGTAAGTTCTGAACGATCTGAAAGCATCACCATTGATACATTGACATGAAAAATTCAACCGAATAATGTAGAACAAGAAGATGTCTCCAGGTCCTTCCTATATTGATGAACTAAAAATATAAGGAAACTATGAACCAGGATTAATAATTGCAGTGTTTTTTATTCAAAAGGAAATACAGTGCTCAATATGATTTACCTTTGTATCGAAATGTGTCTGAAATAAGTAAATCATGGGTTTTGAATGATCTGAAAGCATTAATTTATTCCACTGATACATTCACATTGAATTATATTGAACGACCTAAATTCAAAGAAAATTTGAACCAGGGCTAATAATTGCATTGTTTTATTATTCGGCAAGAAATCCAGTGTTGAATAGGATTTGTCGTTGAAGTGTTGAATGCAACCTGTTATTTTTTCGTATTACAATATGTATTCATTCTATTGAACTATACTTTGATATCATAATCAATAATCGATAAACAGAAAATTGATTAAATATGCAGTTTTGCATTCATCCTGAATGGAGAACCTTATATCATGATTATTCAATTAAATTTAGATGCCAAATATGAATTGGTCATCTTCATTAATTGAACAGCAAATTTTTATTTTCCTAATGCAGTAATGTTTTACACCTGACTGAAGGAATTCATTATAGTTCCTTTCAATGTGAACATAATAAATCTGACTATATGATCGATATAAACGACTATGAAGGAAATGTTCTCAAAAATGAATATTCATTAAACCCTGTTGTATAACTAAAAAATTCATTTTTTTCATGAATATTGTATGAAATTATTTTTCACATTATACAGGTTGTTTCACCATAAACTGGTCAAACATATATAGCCATATAGATGACATTGGAAAAGTCATTTTCTGCCTTATGACATATACACCGTTTTCGAAGCATAAGAGAGATACATGGTGTTTAATGTCAACTTTGAGCAATATTCTGATAACTGTGGTAAGTTATGCGTGACCTTTGAAATAACGGTTTTTGGTCACAACTTAGTATTTTTTGGTGGTCAATTCAATTTTATTGTAGAATTCTTGAAAAAAGATTTCAAAATAGCGGAAAACCTACAAAGTTGGAATTTTTTGTATTCGATTGCCAAATTGGATAGCATTATTTCAATGTACTCGGTTTTCTAAGATTATCTGTGAAAAAATTTTTCCGAAATTCAAACTCAGCTTTTTTTACATGTCTACAGTGAAAAAAATTAACAAAAAGTATTGAAATCTTTCGAGATTGAACTCACCTTCATTCTGAATACTGGGTTGAAAACAGAATGAAAAAATATTCATTGGTTTTCATTTTCAGCCTTCCAAAGACTCCGCTCAGAGTACTTAAATAATTTTTATTTAAGAAAGCCGTGGCCCTACAGATGCCAAAATTATGATAATAGGCCTCCAGAGTGACCTGGTTAGAAATATGAATTTATCAAGAAAAAAAATATTTTCTGAAAAACTTTGGTTGCTTGATAACGGACGTCTTTGTAATCAGAATAAATCCAATTTATACGCGACCTTATTGCCCGTAAGTGGAGCGAGTTCAAATCCCATCAAAGTTTTTTTGAAAAAAAATTTTTTTTCTGATAAATTCATATTTCTATCCAGGTCATTCTGGGGGCCTATTAGCACAATTTTGGCCTCCGTAAGGCCACAAATTTCTTAAATGAACATTATTTAAGTACTCCGAACGGGATCTTTGGAAGCCTATAAAATGAAAACCAATGAATATTTTTTCATTCTGTTTTCACACCAGTGTTCAGAATGGAAATTAGTTCAACCTCGAAAGATTTCAACAATTTTAGGTGAAATTTTTTTTTCACTGTAGACATAAAAAAAATTGAGTTTGAATTTTGGAAAAAAAATTTCACCGAAAATCTTAGAAACTCAAGTACATTGAAATAATGCTATCCAATATGGCAACCGAAAACAAAAAATTCCAGCTTTGTAGGTTTTTCGCCATTTTGAAATTTTTTTACATAAATTCTACACCAAAATTGAATCGACCACCAAAAAATACTAAGGTATGACCAAAAACCAATATTTCAAAGGTCACGCATAACTTACCACAGTTATCAGAATATTGCTCAAAGTTGACATTAAACACCCTGTATCTCGCTTATGCTTCGAAAACGAGGTATATTTCACAAGGCAAAAATGACTTTCCCAATGTCATCTATACGGCTATAAATGTTTGACCAGTTTATGGTGAAACACTCTGTATTTCTTCTAAGGATTTTATGAAATTTGAATTAGGGTGATTGTTACGATTACGTTTATAGTCGTCTTAGGCATCTTAAGCGTCCAATAACCGAAAATAGAATTGTGATAAAAAAATTTATTAAACCAAGCTATTCAGATCTATTTGGTATTATGGGTTTGTAAGTCGTTTACAAAGTACTGAGTGTTTTCATTTGATCCATGGAATTTGTCTTTGAATGTGAGCACCGCCATCGTCTATCCAAAAGATGGATTTCGAATGAATCGTGTCTTCATTTTTGTAAATATCGAGATGACGAAATTTCAAAAGCGTTCATCTACTAAATCGTTAGGCGGATGTTGTTTATTCTGAACTTGATCTTTGTATCCAAGCATTAAACCTACGAAAATTTCGAGTCTCTAAGTTATTCCTTTGCAAAGTTATCGTGTAAATAAATACTTTCATCTATTCAAAAACATGGATCTATCGTCCTGCAGATCTACCACCTAGGTAGATCTATCATTAAATGAGATCTACGCCTAGGTATATCCATCACTAAGAGAGATCATTACAACAAGTATCCAGGTCCTTCCTATATTGACGTACCAAAAATGAACTGGAACTTATTCTTGCAGGGTTCTATTATTCAGAAAAAAATCCAGTGTTAAAAAAGATTTACCTTTGTATGGAAATGGGTCTTAAATAAGTAAATCTTAAGTTTTGAACAATCTGAAAGCATCAATTAATTCTATTGATAAAAGACATGAAAAATGTTACCGAACAATGTAGAACAAGAAGAAGTCTCCAGGTCCTTTCTATATTGATGTACCAAAAATATAAAGAAACTATGAACCAGGATTAATCATTGCAGAGTTCTTTTATCCAAAAGGAAATACAGTGTTGAATATGATTTTCCTTTGCATGGAAATGTATCTGGGATAAATAAATCGGGAGATTTGAACAATCGAAAAGCATTAATTAATTCCATTGATATGGAAAATTGAACCGAATATTATAGAACAAGAAGAAGTCTCCAGGTCCTTCCTATATTGACGTACCAAAATATAAAGAAACTATGAACCAGGATCAATAATTGCAGTGTTCTTTCATTCAGAAGGAACTACAGTGTTGAATATGATTTACCTTTGCATCGAAATGTGTCTCAAATAGGTAAATCTTAAGTTGTCAACAATCTGGATGCATTATTTGATTCTATTGATAAATTCACATTGAAAATTCACTTTTCTATGAAGGAAGGTAAGCAAATGTGGTAGTTATTCTTGAGAGGTGTATTGAAACGAATAATATAGAACAAGAACAAGTCTCCAGAACCTTCCTATATTGAACAACCTAAAATATAAAGAAAATTTGAACCAGGGCTAATAATTGAATTGTTCTATTATTCAGAAGGATATCCAGTGTTGAATAAGATTTACTGTTGAAGTGTTAAATCCAACCTGTTATTTGGTTCCATTCCCCATGAAGAAAAATAGTTTTGAATTTGTGTGAGCAGTATTTAGTGGTTTGTTGTTCCTGATTAATCATAGTGATGAGTCCAAGATATCATCACTTTAAAATTATCCTTGCCAATGTGTTAAGAAAGATTTATATTATAATAATTATTTATGTATGTTCGGATACAAGGTTTCAGATCAATTAATGGAAGGGATTGGTTTCAACACCAAAGTGCCCCAATAATTATTATTTTTGGCTTAAGATAATTGCTATGTAATTCATGAAACATTTCTGATTTTAATGTAAACGTAGATATTCTAAGTTATTCTGGAAACAATTATATTCAATCAGTCAGATCACATATATGGAATTTGTTTTATATCATTTCTCACTTCTGGGTTTTCGAGATGAAACCAAGTTACCGATCAGGGTTATCACATACAGCGATTGATCGTAGTAATAAGTTAACTTATGTGAATTGATTTTACACGGGTATTCATCTTTCTTGAATTGATATATCGAAGAGAATGTTGAATATGTATACCATTGTTTAGTTTCATGTTCATGTTCATATATGGGAATTTTATTTCACACGGCTGCTAATGTATTGTTTTGTTTGTAGTTTTTTTAGGTTATGTTATGGATGACATCTTGATGTCATGATTCATTTCTATATTTCTATCTTACTGATGAAGGTTGTATAGTTCTATGGGTTTAATTCTTATTATTAAATTCTATGCAGCTCAATGAAATTTTATTTGAATCTAGAGAAGTTAAGATATGGATTTGCAAAAACTGATATTATGGTAATACTAATCTAACATATCTATGGAAGTTTATATTTGTGTTAGTTATAAAAATAGTATTATATGTATATATTATAATTGAAGAAAGAAATATGTGTTGTCTGTGGATAAACCATAGATTTTCATACCCGTTAAAAAACTGGGAATTTTCCGAACGATGTAAACTTACCCGCACTAATTTATTCAATGCTGATCGTCGATGTTTTTGTGTCAGTGTCGTTTTCTGTTGATTGAACTATAAGACAAGGAACAAAAACTGTAACAGGCTAATTCCTTTAATACAATCTAAGATGAGTAATGAATAATCCTTTCAGTGGGAAATCAGTATCGAGAGTATATATTTGATATAACATCGGAAGAAAAATAATAATTTTTTTTGTAGCGAAAAGTAACAGAACGGATAGTGAGAAGCAACCGTGATGATTGTTCCTCGAGAAATGACTTCTGTATTAGTGGGTATTGTAAAATTCTGAAAAAACCATTCAGCCTTATTCTCATTCCTACTAAGCCAAACATCTTACTTATTCATTACATTCTTACATTCTCTCCGCATGTGTCGCTGCGATTAGACGCTAATTTACCGCTCCGATAAGTTAAGTTTCTGTTGTTGTATGCAGTTATCGAAATATTCCTGAAAATGGGATTAACACGTGAAAACAAGGCCGAAATAAGGGAAATCGTAAGGGAAACTGTTATTGCAGTACTAGATAATTACCTGGATAAGTTAGCTGACCAGGTAATGACAAAGATCAAGGAGAGAATGGAAGAGGAATATGAGAAAATAAAAGCAGCGTTTAAACATGAAGAATTCACTACGCTACAAAAGGATTTCGAAGAATTACAGGTGAAATTACAGAAGGCGGAGTCTAATTTGGAACAATTGCAACAGGATGGTAAAAGATCAAATTTGATTTTATTTGGGATTCCCGAATCAGATATTGCGACAGTGAAAAAGAACCTTATCACCATGTGTCAAGAAAAGAACGTAAACATCAATGCACAATCGATAAGATCTTGTCATCGCTTGGGAAGAGGAGGACAAAATAAACCACGTCCGATCATCGTCAAATTTGTGAATGAATATCACCGTGATGAATTTTACTCAGCAAGAAAACTTTTTCTTAAGTTCAAGATTTTTGTGTGTGAAGACCTTACACTAAAACGTATTGAACTGTTCAAGTACGCTAAAGAGAAATTCCATAAAAATGTTTGGACTGTTTATGGCGTTATTAAGGTTAGAACTGACAAGGGAATAGTTTCAATTAGAGAAAGACATGATGTAGATATAGTTTGATTTTTCGGGATTTGAGTATGCATCTATGATTGATTAGTATTTATGTTTTGTTTATAATTGTATAACTTATCGGCGGTATTGATCATTTGGCGGGATTACCTGCTACATATCTTTCACTTTCATATAATTGTGATAATAATTTGTTGAATCTTTTTTTTTTTTTTTTCAATTTTTGATATATTCTTTTTCTTTTTGAACTATTATAATTGCAGAATGGAGTGCCTCGAATCGGAAATAGATGAGAGTACGGATCAATATTTTGATGTTGATAGTGCTAAACAACAATTTGAACTTGATAGACTACTTAATATTGTTCATTTCAATATACGGAGTATATGTAAAAATTATGATGAACTATTATTATATTTGAATGCCTTGAATATGGACAATCTGGATGTTATTGTTCTGTCTGAATGTTGGGAATTGTACGATGGATCAAATTATTGTATTTCTGGTTTTGATGTGTTTTATAATGAATCAAAATATAATAAAAGTGATGGTTTATTAATATATGTGAAGTCGACTATAAATTTGAGTGTTCAACTAATACATTTCACTGAAACTAACCTATTGCATTTATCTTTCGTAATGAACCATATAAGCTATGGATTATCTGCATCATATAGACCTCCCTCTATTAACGTGAAGCTATATATTGAGGAATTAAAAGAATACTTAATGAGCTCCGACTCTGGGGATGTTGAAGTTTTCTCGGGAGATATTAATATCGATATTGGAGATACAAAAAATTTGGATGTACTAATATATGAAGCTTCTATGGAACAAAATGGATATATTTCTGAAATAAATAATCCTACACGAGTAACTGATACTTCCGCCACTATTATTGACCATATATATGTGAAACTTAAGAATCATTTACGAAAAAGATTACTGCTTTGTTCTGGTATTATAAAAACGTCAATCACGGATCATTGGGCGGTATTCTTGTCTGTTAGGTCTGAACACGTAGAGAGGCATAATTGTGAGAATAATCCATCGAAACGAACCTTTCTTGATAAAAATAAATTAGTGTCCTACCTAAGGGATGAAAGCTGGCGACAGGTCTTGGATGACTCTGATCCCCAGACGGCTTGTACTAACTTTTTGAGAACCTTCAAAGAACATATAAAGAAGTCATCATATAATAAAAGTGAGAATTTAAAAACCTATAAACGAAATCAGCCATGGATAACATTGGGGTTAGTAACATCTATTAAGCGAAGAGATAAAATGAAACTATGGCTGAGGAAAAATTTCAATCCGGAAAATAAACTCAAGTTCACAGCCTATAGAAATTCACTAAATAATTTGTTGAGGAAAGCTAAGGAATCTTATTATGTGAAACAGTTTAAACTAGCTGGAAGGGATACAAGGAAATTTTGGAAAACTTTGAATCATTTAAATAATACGAATAAAGTTAAATCCGGTATACCTAATGAAATAAGTGATGAGGAAGGTCGTATTATTACAGAGCTGAAGGAGAAAGCGGATAAATTCAATGATTTTTTTGTCAATGTCGGCAAGCGGTTAGCACAGGATATGAAAAGATCAACTATTACTGATTCTTATTTTTCCCCGACTAGGTCTTCTATTTATTTGAAACCTGTTGATGAAAATGAAATTGTTTGCGCCATTGCCTCATTAAAAAGCGGAACTGGTCCGGGACCTGACGGGATTTCTTCCTGCCTCATTAAACATATACATGCATTCGTTCTAAAGCCTCTAGTACATCTCATAAATTTGTGTTTCTCGGGTGGTGCAGTGCCGACAGAATGGAAGGAGTCTCATGTGACTTGCGTTTTCAAATCTGGAAATAGATCTGAGATGACAAACTACCGTCCTATCTCTGTAATCAATAACTTCGGTAAAATCTTTGAAAAATGCCTAAAAAATAGATTAATCGCATATCTTGAAAATAATAAATTATTGAATGGTAGACAATTTGGTTTCCGTAAGAATACGTCAACCACTGACGCGATTCAAGAACTTATTGAAAATGTCGTTCACCCCATGGACGCGAATAAAAGAGTAATGGCGGTGTTTTTAGATCTGGCTAAGGCTTTTGACACTGTGAATCACACTTTACTTATTGATAGACTGGAAAATCTTGGGGTCAGGGGGGTTAGCTCGAATTTGATTCGAAGTTATTTGGAAAATCGGATTCAGTGTGTTAAGATGGGGGGTATTTTGAGTTCGCCATTGAGGGTGGACATTGGGATCCCGCAGGGAACTGTGCTTGGACCTATCCTCTTTTTGGTTTTCATTGACTGGTTGCTTCGTGCTGCCAGACTCAATATGATAGCCTATGCTGATGATACCGTCATAATTTTTGAGGGTGACACATGGGAGGAGGTCTATCGGTATGCTGTAAAGGGTTTGGAAACAGTTTTCAGGTTGTTGTCAGTATCCTTGTTGAGTTTGAATAAGACTAAGACTAGATTTGTTTCATTTTCCCTTAGAGTGTCTGAACAGCCGGAGTTTGATTCGATACTTCTTCATGAAGATCATTGTGACCAGTCGGGTTGTCAGTGTAACGGTATTAATAAAACTGAGTCGATAAAGTATTTGGGAGTAATCATCGACCAACATCTGAGGTGGAGTGAGCACACAGCTCATCTGGTCAAACGCATCAAAAAACTTTATTATGTATTTTATAATATACGTAATATTCTCTCGAGGAAGGAATGTTTCCGGGTGTACGAGTCTCTAGTTTTGTCATTGTTGAGGTATGGTATTGTGATATGGGGTTGTGTCAGTGACAATAATATGGGAGGATTGGACGTTGTTCATAAGGCGGTACTGAAAATAATAATGAAATTGAGTAAAAGGTTTGAAACTGAGAGACTATTTTTGGAATCTGAGCAGTTAAATATTAGACAACTTTTTATATATGAAGTAACACTAAATCAGATGAAAAAAAGTTCAAAAAGCACTGCCGTGAAGGCAGCAACTTTTGCGCGCATGTTCAATGTAGAAGACCGCTTCAGCAACGAATTTGAACGTGCGCGCGTACCAAATTTCAGTTCGATACGATCATAAGTTCTGGAGATATCGGGAAAAAATATGTCAAATTTCGAGGTTTTCTTCTCGATATCGTTGATTTTTTCGGTATTACTCGAGAAATACTGATTCAGTCCTGATTAAACTTCACAGCTAGTTTTAAGATGCTAAAAGACAACTTTATGCAAAATTTCGTGATAATCGTGTTATTAGAACAATTTGAAAAAAAAAATTTATATGATTTTCTCATCATATCATCCTCATTAAATTCTGTATGAAACTTCGAACTGTTATTTTCGATGAAGTACTGAATTTCAATTCGATCTGATCTGTATTTTTGGAAACATTGGAAAAATAAAATTTTGATTGGGTATATCTACGGAATCATTGGGCGGATTTTACCCATTCACGAATTCGACCTTCGTAATTAAGCCCCAAACCTACTCTACAAATATCGAGTTTCTAAGTCGTTTCTTCCGGAAGTTATTGTGTTTACGGTCAGCCTAACGGCCGACTGCGTAAACACAATAACTTCCGAAAGAAACAACTTAGAAACTCGATATTTGTAGAGAAGGTTTGGACCTTAATTACGAAGGCCGAATTCGTGAATGGGTAAAATCCACCCAATGATTCCGTAGATATACCCAATCAAAATTTTATTTTTCCAATATTTCCAAAAATACAGACCAGATCGAATTAAAATCCAGTACTTCATCGAAAATAACAGTTCGAAGTTTCATACAGAATTTAATGAGGATGATATGATGAAAAAATCATATAAATTTTTTTTTTCAAATTGTTCTAATAACCCGATTATCACGAAATTTTGCACAAAGTTGTCTTTCAGCATCTTAAAACTAGCTGTGAAGTTTAATCAGGACTGAATCAGTATTTCTCGAGTAATACCAAAAAAATCAACGATATCGAGGAGAAAACCTCGAAATTTGACATATTTTTTCCCGATATCTCCAAAACTTTTGATCGTATCGAGCTGAAATTTAGTACACTGCTGTGAAATTAGAAGGTCAAAGTGTGAGTATAATTTTTTTTGGATATGATGAATGGTTTCCGAAAAAAAAATTTTTTTGTAAAAAAATTTCGAAAAAATTTTTTTTTTAAATTTATTGACAATATGATCTTGACGAAATTTGGCTCAAAGTTGCGCATCGTTATATTCCACCAAACTGCCAAGTTTGAATCCAATCGCTCAAGTAGTTTCTGAAATAAAAAATAAATAACTTCAAAACTTCAAATGCCTATAACTCCGAAACTATTCGAACGATTTGGCCCATTAACGAACTTAACCGCGGCATTCCAATGCGCGACATACCCTGAAAGTTTCAAGTCGCTAGCTCACTTCGTTCGACAGTTATCGTGTCTACGGCCGGCCGGCCGGCCGGACAGAATCGATTTTGACACCGGATTCGTCATCAGTGAGTCCAACCTAGTCGATTGAGACCATTTTCGGCTCAATCATCCAAAATTACAGACATTTGATCAAAACGATAGCACGCTGTTCCCCTAGAACATGCGCGCAAAAAGGAAACAGGTTGTTCAGCATTCTGTTCAAACAAGGCAGGTTCGGAACAGAAATCTGGTTGTTCCACTGTTCCACAAAAAACATTTGCAGTGTAGCCTTTTGTACTATGGTCCCAAATTTTATAATCTTCTTCCGTATGAACTCAGGGCATCATTCAACATAAAATCTAGAGTATGTAGGAATCGTCTTCAATCATACATAAAGATGAATTCGAGTAGATTTGAGGCTATTCTTTCTGTATAATATGTGTTTCTTTTTTTTTTTCAATGTGGTTTTTTCTTTTTCTCGGTTTGTTGACGATTTATGTTTCGATATCTATGAAGGATTGTTATTCCGTGGGAGAGTGTTCATCATTAGTGTTGCGGAATGTGACAGTATACAAGTTTACTTAGACTGCATGTTCTGCAACTCAATGTGTTTACTTTTGAACAGATGTGTATTTTTTTTTTTTTTATGATGAATAAATTGAAATTGAATTGAATTGAAATTGAAATTTGTGTTATGTCCTTTGGATAGAATTTTTGTATGAATATCAATGTAAATTAATATTTTATATTATCGCTATGATCTATTATGATATTATAAATGTTTCTACTGAATAATAATTGAATACGGAACTATAAATCTTTCAATTCTCATCCCTTCATGAGAATATGAATATTTTCCATTTATTGCGATTTGAAATTCGTACAATATGATTATTTAGGTTGGTCAGTATTGATATTCCATTACTTATTAAATGAATGAATTAACCCCAATCGTAATTCATAATATGTTAAAGAACTCTCAAATATGCGAAACATTTCGCCTCCTGATGAAATACATTCCTTGAAATTTTCATCAAAATTAGGTCAATTAGGACATCAATTCCAATATCGCAACCTTCTTTATATCATGAAGTCTTTATCCCAGTGCAAAACTTTTTTTCTATCGTTACTATTTCGTTAACTACAGATTTCGGATATGGAAGTTTATGAAAAAATTTGGTTGGAGGATTTAATAGTATTACAAATATAGGAGAGCAGTGTGGCTTTCTCTTTTTTATTTTGTGATAATCTTTTAAAAATGATTATTAAATTAGATATTATTTCGTAATAGATAATTTCAAATATATACAGATGACATGCAGGTACTCATAAGTATTTTTTAAAATTCAAATGATGGGAAGTGCAGTTTCTGCGGACAATCCATTCAATTTATCGATATAAAAAGACGAATATATCGACAAGGTGGATCGGCTGGCTCACTAGTAATAGCTAAAGTCAAAATGGATGGAATTAGTACAACGAACAACCGAAATAACCAGGGGAAAAAGATGGAACACGAATGCCTGAGAACTTACAAATTAGTTAACAGAGAAATTGCTGAACGATACCAAATAGAAACAGAAAGGAGATTCGAGCAAGAAAGATATAAACAAGAAGGCTCTTCACTTGACAACATGTGGACTAAATTCAAAAATATAATTATAGAATCAGCAAGAAAAGTTTGTGGAAGTTACAGGAAAACAAATAAGAAAAAACAAACAGCATGGTGGACGAAAGAACTGAAAGCTGAAGTGAAGATGAAGAAGGAAAAATGGAGAATATACTTGAATGAAAGAACTACAGACAATTACCAACAGTATAAAAACCAGAGAAAGAAAGTCAAAGAACTTATATTGGCACGTAAAAAGGAAAAATGGGAAGAATTCGGGGAAAAAATGGAAAACGATTTCAAGACTAATCAAAAACTGTTTTATGGAGTCCTGAAAGCGCAAAGAAATAGACAAACGAATGAAAGCGTAAATATAAAGAATAAAGAAGGAACTCTATTGAGGGGTGACGATGAAATAATGGATAGATGGAGAGAGCATTTTCGAGAACTACTGGATGGGGGACATAGCGAGGTAGAAGATACATACGAACAGCAAGAAAATATTGAAGATAAAGAATTTGAGGGAATAACTCTGGATGAGCTGAAACAAGCGATATCATCATTGAAAAATGGAAAAGCTCCAGGAAATGATAAAATAACATCAGAGATGCTTAAGAACTTGGGACGAATAGGATTGAACACATTGCTGGAGATAATTGAAAAAGCATGGAAAGATGAAATGATACCAGAGGATTGGCAAACAGCCTTAATAGTTCCAATATATAAGAAAGGAGACAAACATAATTGTAATAACTACAGAGGTATAACTTTATTGAGTACAGCTATGAAACTCTACGAGAAAATATTAGACAAAAAGATAAGACAGAAAATAGAGTTAACAATGGAAGAAACACAGAGTGGATTCAGGAGAGGAAGGAGTATTCAAAATCATATATTCACTATGAAGATATTATGCGGGAAAGCAAAACAAGAGAATAGAAGATTGTTCTTGGGCTTTATTGATCTGGTGAAAGCTTTTGACAAAGTGAACAGGGAAAAACTGTGGACAATACTGAAGAAACGAGGAATAGATAAAAAATTGATCTGCATTATAAAGAATATATATAGATTGAATAAAAACCGGATTGTTAGCCACAATAGAACATCAAAAACATTCCACACAAAAACAGGACTAAGGCAAGGAGGAAGTTTGAGTCCGGTACTGTTCACTATCTTCATGGACGAGATTTTAAAGGAATGCACAAGAAGAACAAAAAAATTTCACGTAGGACACAAAAATATGCAGCGGGTGGAAATATCAGAATGTGCTTTTGTAGATGACATTATCGTGATTACTGGACGAAGAGACGATTTGCAGGGAAATATGAAGATATGGGATGAAGTTGTCAAAAAGTATGGAATGGAAATGAATAAAGACAAGACAAAAGTTATGGTGATAGGAAACTCAGAAGAACTTAATATAGAGCTAGACGAAACAACAATAGAACAGGTGAAAAATTTCAGATACTTGGGTGTCGAAATAGATGAAGAGGGAAAACAAGATGTGGAAATTAATAAAAGAATAGAAAACACAGTTAAATTGTACCATACGATGAATAAGAGTTTCATAGGTAAAAAGGAAATTTCCGAAAGGACAAAGATGAACGTGTATAGAGCAATATTGTAACGGTTTAAAAGTACATTTTAATAATAATATAAACGAAGTAGTAGTTAAACACTTCAGTAGTTCAATTTTTACTTGACACATATCGAACTCTGTGTTCCCGATACTGTTGCACAATCGCGTCTGACGAAGGTGCGCCTGAGAGTTCCTTCGTTCGGCTCCCTTCTTTCTTTTCTGGCAGAGTTTTCAAGGTGCAAAGATCGATTTTATATTAACGATCAATATCGATTAATTGAGTTTAGTATTCTCATTGATTTTGAGAAATTGTTACCTGTGTGCTCTAATATTAAGTATTAGGGCACTTTCCCTGGAATCTAACTTCCCGGAACCTGACTTTTCCTGGAATTTCACTTCCTGGAATCTAACTTTTTGGAACCTTACTATCTGGGTTCTCATCTCTTGGATACCGAGTACCTGTTCACCTGATTTATAACCATTATCTACCAAGGACATACCAACTTGCGTAACTACCTGCAATTCCACCTGTGATACCGAGCAGTTCAAGAGTACAAACCAAAATTGGATTAAAAAGGCCTACGACCCGAGATCTTCGACCACCAACACACATGCTCTAGTCGACCGTTAGATAAGTGTTACTTTTCTTGTATTTCTCTAATCTGAGCTCAGAAATTGTATGTAAAAATATGTAGATATTTGTGAAAGATTAATATATTGGATTGGTTAGTAATCCAGTCTTTCAGTTTCCTCTCCATGCAAATAGGTTGAGTGAGTTCAAGGTATAAATATAACAATCATATCTTTTTATTGTTATACAAATTGGCGCAATAACGTGGGGCCACGATTTGTGTTTTTTCTTGCTTTGAACTCTTTCACTTTTGCTTGGAGGGGAGAATAGATTTTTGAGCTCTGAACCGATGATACTTTGGGTGATATCTTATTGATTTTTCTGATTTTCATTTGATTGAATTTTATTTTCTTCAACCATAGTAGCCGCAATGAATCCAAATAACTTGAAAACTCATGAACTTGCTTATGAACTTACTATTAGAATTGGTAAGGAAATTCCACCTACAGTAGAGTTAAAACGTAGACTTTTGAGGGGTTTGTTAGCACAGGAAAAAGGGGATCGCAGTTTTGTAGAGATTAAGGATGATTATCCGATCAAGGCATCTTTTGATGAATTGAACTTGTCGATTGCTGATTTGAAAAATGTTATTTCTAAATTGTCTGTTGCACCTTCTGAAAATGAAATTAAAAGAATCACTGATAGGTTATCTCATTGCTCGCATAGGTTGCGTAGAATTGCACCAGAGTCAGATGAAGAGCGAGATAGGAAAAAAGAAATTATGTTGGAAATAATAGACTTAGAATCGGAGCTTGACAAACAAACTTCACCATCTATTAGGCCAATTACTTCGACCCCAGTTAAAGGTTCAGATGTAAATATATCTGCTTTTTCTTCTAAGAAAGTTCCTGTTTATAAATGGAGTTTCAAAAAATTTTCTGGCAAGGAACCTTTGATGCCTTTCCTCGAGTTGATTGATACTTTGAAAATTTCTCGTGGTTGTACGGATACCGATCTCTTTGAGTCAGCTTCAGATCTTTTTGAGTCAGATGCCTGGTTGATGGTGGGCTTACTTTTCGGAACCATCATACGCTTGGGAAGATGACCGTCGACTATCTGATGAGTCAAAGCAATTGTTATCGTCGGTTTATTCGTGAATAATTTTAGTGTGTTTGTGTGATGGTAACTTGTTGTTTTTGTCTTACTTTTTAATGTTGATCTTTATGGAAACTGTGTGTGTGAAAGTTACGCATTCACTAAATGTGGATTATTGTACTCGGTTAGGTGGAACTTTTTATCTATGACGATGGCAGTGAATTTTTTCAGTCAGGATGAATCTGATGATGACAGTAACTAGATTCGACTTTAGATTTTACCTGATATTGACTTACCTCTTATCTATAAATATCTCGTGTTTCAATTATATTTTTTTTTTATCCTGATGTCTGTATATTGGATCAAAATATATTTTTTTTATGGCAATTCATGTACCTTCCCTACTCACTCTTAGTGACTATCTTTGCAGTATAGCTGTGTTTCATCACAGGAGTGATATTATCCTTATCCTGTCATTGACGTTTCCTTACCTTTATCCTGTCATTTGAGATGACGTTACCTTACCTTTATCTTGTCATTTGAGATGACGCTATCTTACCTTTATCTTGTCATTTTAGATGACGCTATCTTACCTTACCTTTCCTTTATCTTGTCATTGAGATGACTCTATCTTACCTTTATCTTGTCATTCGAGATGACGTTCACTTTATGAATTGCCAGTTAATCTGTCTGGAGCTTATTGTGATTATGCAGAATCGTCAGATTAAATTTGGCGTAGTCACGAATATGCTTTGGAGTATTTATGTAATTTGTGGGTCCCGAGATCCTGTTTTTTTGTATTTGTGTCCTTGAGACATAGTGAATTGTGAAAATCTACAGACATCATGATATATTTTGATCCCTTTATTTTGTAGATTTTTAGAAAATCTACTGGCGCCCTATTTTTGTTTATTTTCCATAATACTCGGTAGTATCAGAAAATCTCGGAGGTTCAATCGCTATTTCACGTTTTTTTTTGAGACATGCACACATTCAGAATCAACAACTTTTCTGTAATTCAAATTAGATATACTTAGTTGGTTTTCTGAAATTCACTTCGAAATGAGAGCTTTGGGTTGGGAAGTGATCTCATGCACATAGTTGAGACACATACACAAATAGATTTAACAACCATTCTATCATTCGAAATTGACTAAGATCTTGTAACATTTTTCTGCATATTTTCGAATTGGTGGTTGATCCTTACGTGTTCCGTGTTACGTTTATACTTATGAATGGAAAATTGTCGTGAACCATATTTTCTCTATCTATCTGATGGATTGTTTCGATACGTCGGTTGTATCTTACCTTTCATGCATATCTTTTGACTATCTATTTGGGATTGATTGGTCCATGTCAATTTTGCCTAATTATCTATTACCTATTTCGTCATAACTTATAGAACCTGAAACTTATCTTTGAGCGTTATATCGGTTGTACTCTTCATGCTTAGTTACCTATTTCGACTTGACTAAATTACATATTTCGTCATAACTTATCGAACCTGACACTTATCTATTTTCTGCTTCGACATAACTTCTCGGTTTGAACGTTTATCTTTTATCTCAAATTCATTATAATTTGTTATTATATTATTATCAAATATACGAGGATTTTGCTGGACTTAATTATTACGCATTAGCGCACTATCTGATATGGTTGAACCTGCTCAGGATATTTTCTGATTTGTATTCTGGCTCATGAGGTGTCAGTTTCTAGTAACTCTGACGTCTAACTGTTACTACTGTTGTTGAAGAAAGTTGTTTTCATATTGCACGTTTTTTTTTCTCATTAAAAATGTTTTTTTTCTTTTTCAGCAGAATGTCTTGGTGTCAATCTCTCCGAAGTGACGAATTAAGCTCTAAAATCAGTTTTTCAAAATTTATTTCACATCTTTTCCTGGTCAGTTTTTTTTATTGCAAGTTGAGTACTTTGCCAGATTCTCTAACGATCTTTCAGAAAAAAAATTATATTTTTTTTTTAGGGGTAATGGGTGTGTGTAACGGTTTAAAAGTACATTTTAACAATAATATAAACGAAGTAGTAGTTAAACACTTCAGTAGTTCAATTTTTACTTGACACATATCGAACTCTGTGTTCCCGATACTGTTGCGCAATCGCGTCTGACGAAGGTGCGCCTGAGAGTTCCTTCGTTCGGCTCCCTTCTTTCTTTTCTGGCAGAGTTTTCAAGGTGCAAAGATCGATTTTATATTAACGATCAATATCGATTAATTGAGTTTAGTATTCTCATTGATTTTGAGAAATTGTTACCTGTGTGCTCTAATATTAAGTATTAGGGCACTTTCCCTGGAATCTAACTTCCCGGAACCTGACTTTTCCTGGAATTTCACTTCCTGGAATCTATTATAACTTTTTGGAACCTTACTATCTGGGTTCTCATCTCTTGGATACCGAGTACCTGTTCACCTGATTTATAACCATTATCTACCAAGGACATACCAACTTGCGTAACTACCTGCAATTCCACCTGTGATACCGAGCAGTTCAAGAGTACAAACCAAAATTGGATTAAAAAGGCCTACGACCCGAGATCTTCGACCACCAACACACATGCTCTAGTCGACCGTTAGATAAGTGTTACTTTTCTTGTATTTCTCTAATCTGAGCTCAGAAATTGTATGTAAAAATATGTAGATATTTGTGAAAGATTAATATATTGGATTGGTTAGTAATCCAGTCTTTCAGTTTCCTCTCCATGCAAATAGGTTGAGTGAGTTCAAGGAATAAATATAACAATCATATCTTTTTATTGTTATAATATATAGACCTACCCTGACATTTTCATGTGAATCATGGGCCTTGAACAATAAACAGAAAAGTAAAATCCAAGCAGTAGAAATGAAATACCTAAGAAGAGTAAAGGGCGTAACCAGAATGAATAAGCTAAGGAACGAAAGAATACGTGAAGACCTAGAGATTGAACCAATACATGATTTCGTAGAAAGAAGACAACTTAGCTGGTGGGGACATCTGAACAGAGCAAATGTGGAGAGACCTGTTAAACAGATATGGGAAGCTAGAATTCAAAAGAGGAAAAGGAGAGGAAGACCAGAGCTGACGTGGAACGAAACAATCACTGAAATAATTAATAGGAGAGGACAAACATGGAATGAAGCAAGGAATATGGCTGGGGATAAGAAACGGTGGACCAAATTTGTACATAGAAATGAGATACTTTGATTTTGTATATACTGAAATTTAATTAAGTTGAAATGGAATACCCTACACCATTATATTGTAATTGGGTTTTTTGATAATATATATATATAAATACCAATTTCACATTCCAGGCTGAATAGAGAGTGTGAACCAAAAACGAAATTGCTTGAAGAACTGTCACTCGAAGTTGACAAACTACGAACAGAAGCAAGAACGCTCGCGTTACCTACAACTTCAGTTGACACATTACGCTTGGAAGAACTTCATGAGGAGAACAAGAACAAGAATTTGAAACTTGAAGAATCAAACGAGGAACCTCAGGCTAGCCTTCTACATGCTGGACTGGAGCAGGAAAAACTTCTTACTCCTAATGAAACCAGCCTTGCTGCAGAATAAGAGGCCATGAGTAAAGATGAGGTATATAATTTTTATTGTTATCCAGAATAGACAATCGCGCTAATGAAGCACTCCCGCCAGCTGCAGACATTGAACTAGAAATATCTCATATAACTTGAAATACAGTTCTTTGAAATAGTGTACCTATTTATGATTATGGTCCAAATATCATTTTTTTTTTTGGACACATGATTTTTTTTGAGAACTAGTTTAAAAATGTCATTATGCAATATTTACGAGTTTTAGAAATTTCTCTGACTGCTTCCATAAATTATCTCACTAAATTTTGAAAATTGCACTGCAGGCATTGATGGAATTTCTGCAATGAAAGAGTTGAATGGCATATGCATATGTTCCTCCAATTATATTTTTTTTTCTCAGGAAGAACAACGGAGATCCAAGGAATTTATTTCAAGAATAGTGCGCGAAAAACAATTGCAATTGGAAAATGCTAACATTAGATTTCAATCCTGTGAGGCAGAAAGTAGTATTTGTATTTTGTATTTGTATTTTTTCCGAATATCCTAGGCTTCAACGAAACCCCTCAGAAGCCCAAAGCTTGTGCGAGTTAGGATACCGGGTGTGTTCTGTGTAGGCTTGGTTACTAATTCCTTGCGCCACGTTAGGAACAGCACTGTTAATTGTTTACCCAACAGCGACTGGTTGGACGGACCCCTAAAAACCGGAAAAGCTATTTCCCGGCCAAGGGCTTGAACCCCAGACGTTACGATCATGGGGCTTGCGCTCTAACCACTGAGCTACCGCCGCTATCTTAAGGGAGAACTCGCTCGGCATAGATTATTAATACAAAAAATTGAGAATGAGCACAAACAACTGATTGAACAAGTACAAGAATTAAATGAAGAAATCAACTCTGCTAAAGCGGAGACTACTCTACTTCTAGAGAATCAGAGAAAAGGTGAGCTTTTGTAATATATGATATTAATTAAGTCGTAGTAGCTGCAGTGTTAGATTTTTGGAGTACAATTTTTGCTGTTTATTTAAGTCTTCAGTTATAAGAAGACAGAAATAGCCACCTTTTTTTCATCATTTCCAGGTTGTAAAGGGTCTGAGGAATTTCCACAAGAATCTTACTCTGTAGCAAATACTCTCTTGAATAACATGGTGGTATGGTTATCCTAAACACTGATATATAAAAAAGGAGGCTTTTGTAAAGGCAGACGAATCATTAAAGTTTTTATAACTTCCAAAAGTGACTTTTCCGTTAAAAAAGTCCTCCTTAAGCGGTTCAAGTAATAGAACCGAAATAAAACTTCATCGGTTGGCAAAGATAGTGGAAGAGTTAGAATAGATAAGAATAGCCTTTGCTTTTATTTCTTCGAAACTTTTCTCAACCAGAAATGAAAAAAAGAAATTCATTATCGTTTACTAGTTTTTGGTCTTATGCAAAGTACTCGATATAAGTTGGGGCTATTTTATGATTTTAAAATCAGAAGCAGTCCAGTGACAGACGTATATTCGCCCCCATTAAAAATTATAGATTCTTTGAGTTAAATACCAATATCACATTCCAGGCTGAATAGAGATTGTGAAGCAAAAACGCAATTGCTTGAAGAACTGTCACTCGAAGTTGAAAAACTACGAACAGAAGCAAGAACGCCCACGTTACCTACAACTTCAGTTGACACATTTTACGATTAAAGGAACTTCATAAGGAGTTATCACTTTTCAGAGACAAGAATTTGAAACTTGAAGAATCAAACGAGGAACTTCAGGCTTGCCTTCTACATGCTGGACTGGAGCAAGGAAAACTTCTTACTGCCAGTGAAACCAGCCTTGCTGCAGAATTAGAGGTCATGAGTGAAGATGAGGTATATATTTCTTATTGATATCTAGAATAGACAATCGCACTAATGAAGCACTCCCGCCAGCTGCAGACATTGAACTAGAAATATCTCATAAAACTTGAATTACAGTTCTTCGAAATAAGGTATTTATGATTATGGTACAAAATGTCATTTTTTTAGACACATGTTTTTTTTCAGAACTGGTTTAAACATGTCATTATGCGATATTTTCAAGTTTTAGAAATTTCTCTGTCTGCTTCCATAAATTTTCTCACTAAGTTCTGAAAATTGCACTGCAGACATCGAAGGAATTTCTGCAATGAAAGAATTGAATGTAGTGGCAGTATCTTGATAAATTTTTAGTGGAGATAATATCAGCTATGATGTTACTATTAATGAGCCTTTATTGCCCATCGCCAACTTGTTTTTCAATCTATTGCTTCTATTGCGAATGTAGCTTACATCCCACTTTTTGCGCGCATGTTCTAGGGGAACAGCGTGCTATCGTTTTGTCCAAATGTCTGTAATTTTGGATGATTGAGCCGAAAATGGTCTCAATCGACTAGGTTGGACTCACTGATGACGAATCCGGTGTCAAAATCGATTCTGTCCGGCCGGCCGGCCGGCCGTAGACACGATAACTGTCGAACGAAGTGAGCTAGCAACTTGAAACTTTCAGGGTAGGTCGCGCATTGGAATGCCGTGGTTAAGTTCGTTAATGGGCCAAATCGATCGAATAGTTTCGGAGTTATAGGCATTTAAAGTTTTGAAGTTATTTATTTTTTATTTCAGAAACTGCCTGAGCGATTTGATTCAAACTTGGCAGTTAGGTGAAGTACAACAACGCGCAACTTTGAGCTGAATTTCGTCAGGATTATATTGTCGGTAATTTTTAAAAAAAATTTTTTTCGAAATTTTTTTCCAAAAAAATTTTTTTTTCGGAAACCATTCATCATATCCAAGAAAAATTATACTCACGCTTTGACCTTCTAATCTCACAGAAATGTACCAAATTTCAGTTCGATACGATCATAAGTTTTGGAGATATCAGGAAAAAATATGTCAAATTTCGAGTTTTTCTTCTCGATATCGTTGATTTTTTCGGTATAATTCGAGAAATACTTATTCAGTCCTGATTAAACTTCACAACTAGTTTTAAGATGCTGAAAGACAACTTTATGCAAAATTTCGTGATAATCGTGTTATTAGAACAATTTGAAAAAAAAAATTTCTATGATTTTCTCATCATATCATCCTCATTAAATTCTGTATGAAACTTCGAACTGTTATTTTCGATGAAGTACTGGATTTCAATTCGATCTGATCTGTATTTTTGGAAATATTGAAAAAATAAAATTTTGATTGGGTATATCTACGGAATCATTGGGTGGATTTTACCCATTCACGAATTCGGCCTTCGTAATTAAGGTCCAAACCTTCTCTACAAATATCGAGTTTCTAAGTTGTTTCTTTCGGAAGTTATTGTGTTTACGCAGTCGGCCGTTAGGCTGACCGTAAACACAATAACTTCCGGAAGAAACGACTTAGAAACTCGATATTTGTAGAGTAGGTTTGGGGCTTAATAACGAAGGTCGAATTCGTGAATGGGTAAAATCCGCCCAATGATTCCGTAGATATACCCATTCAAAATTTTATTTTTACAATATGTCCAAAAATACAGATATGATCGAATTGAAATCCAGTAATTTATCAGAAAAAAAATTCAAAAAGCACTGCCGTGAAGGCAGCAGCTTTTGCGCGCACGTTCAAATTCGTTGCTGAAGCGGTCATCTACATTGAACATGCGCGCAAAAGTTGCTGCCTTCACGGCAGTGCTTTTTGAATTTTTTCTAGATTGGAACTATCGCAGATAATGATGATTTCTATAAGGTATGCACGCACTTTTCTTGTTTGATTTTGTGGAATTGGTCGTGGAATACTTAATTGAAAGAACCAATTGCTTCCATCATATAACTAACGAATTTCATTTCATGCCTGTGCTTTGGTGGAATATATTAGTTTCTTGTAATGGTTCAACTGAATACATTACCTGCAATAGAATATTAACAATGGCACCTCAATATTTTTCTTGCAAGTTTCAATAATTATTTTTTGTTTCTTCAACAAAGAGATAAGGCGTGTGTTTATGAGGAAAATTTATTAATTATTTAATAATTTATTGCAACAGTGCAACCTCTAAAGCCAAAAATGTCTTGCCAAATGTATTACTCATCTTTGAGGTTTATAAAAGCATGCAATATAGATGCATAGAATACATATATTCTATGCATCCATCATGCAATGATTATTATAATAAGCAAAATCAGTTTTTAAAATGTCTCCATCACCACAACTCTCTGTGTGGGTATTGGTAAAATACCTCATCCTATCTAATAAGATTATATTGCACTATTATTATTGATTTCCCTAAAATTCATATCTCTCTCCCTCTCTCTCTCAGATTTGTTGAATAATTATCAATCCCGATTCAACTTCTCCTTTATATAACTTTTTGTTCATTGAACATTCTTATTTACTGTTTAAATACTTACTCTTTGTCATAACAATTTCATGGCATTTTCTTAGGCAAATATTTATCGCTTAAATTCTTTTCACAGATTCAACGTGCGTTGAAAGAGAAGCAAGTAGTTTATGCTCAACTTAGGAACTATATATTGATGGAATACTCCTTAACATTGTGGAAAACTATCCGCATTTATTGGAAGTAAAGCAGAAATCTTGAACCTGAATGAAGGTGTATAAAAGTGGTAATAATTATGTAAAAAATGTTAGACCGTTCAACTTTTCAATTGTACATTAAAATGAAAACGTGCCATGGAATATTATAAATGTTGATAGTGTGTGTGCAGGTCCAAGTGGAAAAACGTTAAATGAAAATAAAATTACTAAATTCATTGCATTTCAGTAATTTGACTATTTCAGCAGTATTTCATCTACTCGTTTTTTTGCTTCTTCATGGGTTTTAGTTTTTGACTTTAGAGTTCCTCTTTTATGTATTGGTATGATTTTTGAATAGAATTTACCACACATAAAAAATATTTTCATTTAGGGAAAAGACTATTTATCACACGAATCAAAAAAATTGCATTTCATTAAGAAAAAATGGAAATTTAACTTTCGATTTATGTATATATACAATAATTCAATATTTAATATTGTGATTTCGATATTTTTCAGTGCAATTCATAAAGTATTTGTAAAACGAGAGGAAGAAATCAGATAACACAAGTGAATCCAATGGACATCCATTGGACGTCCACCTATGGACATCCTGGATATCCATTGGATGTACGGCATTTTCCGTCGTTCGTCCAATGGACATCCAATGGATAATACGTTTCCGACACATTGGACACACAATGGATAATACGTTTCCGACACATTGGACACACAATGGATGTCCATCGGATATCCTGTATTACATCCGATGGATTTCCATTGGATATCCAATTTATGTCCATACCAATAGAGTGTATACCGGATTTCCATTTGATATCCTATGGATATCCATTTCATGTCCATCGCAGCTGAAAATCTATTGGACATCCATCAGACATCCACTGAGTATCCATTTCATGTACATTGCAGCTGGACGACCAATGGATGTCCATCAGACATCCGATGAGTAACCATTTCACGTCCATTGCAACCAGAAGTATATGAGATTTGGATTTGCATCAGACAACCAATGGATATCCATTTCATGGCCATCCCATTTTAAAAAGTACATTGGATTTTCATGAAACATCCAATGGATTTCCAATGGACGTCCAATGAATTACTATTGGGAATATGGTTTTTTCAGGTTCTCAGATTGAATTACAAAATACGTATTGATAAATGTTCATTATTCAAAAGATCCATTAAAATCTCAAGAATATATAAATATATATACATATTTAGGAAAGTGAGATAACATAAATACAATAAAAATGAACTCTTACTACATAAACAGAACAAGAAAGAATGGGCCCTTAATATAATACTCATTCTTTCGAAACATCAAGAGTGAATCTGTTGTTACTGTAAGTTTAAACATTTCTATTTTGAGAAATATATGAATGAGGTCTTAAAATTATGTAAATTCAATCGCGCAAGTTCAAATAGTGGATTACTGAGAGTAATATCATTAAACTCACATCTTTGCACGACTTTGAGCTGAAAATACCCCTTGTTTTCAGTAGCGTCCAGATGATTTTTGCAGCTTTGACTGTAACTTGTTTCAAAGAAAGTTAACGTTAGTCTGCTCTCAATTGTTGCCAGAAGTTTACCAAGACCTGAATTTCAGTAAACATGCACTTTCAATGATGAAGATTGTTGAATTTACATATTTACTAAACTTCCAGGTCAATATGAAAGAAAAAAAGTGTCAGAAAAATTATTGCAGATTTTAAACTATCCACAGAAGTTTAGAGCAGATTTTAACATAATTTACCTTTGAAACAAGTTTCATTTACCTAATGCTGCAAAAATAATCTGGATGATAATCCACTATTTTCACATGTGGAATTCCAGTAACATAAGATGTACCTAATTTGATAATTTTTAAAAATAAATACTCAACAATGTGGTTCCAACCTGTTCGCATATGCACTTCTCTCTTTTGCCCTTCTTAGATACTTATTTTTTGCAATCCTCCTCAGCGTTTGTTGAATAGGAACGTTCCTTCTGTTGCTTCTGGAAAGTTATGAATTTTTTGTCAATTAAAAATTCAAGATATTACTATCAATTTGATTTAAACTCTAAACCATAACATGTAAATTCAATGATTGCTATCACTCTTTAATGCGCAAATAAAATATTCTAACAACATCACAAATATGTGCCAAATTATATGGGAAACATTTTCCTGCCCATATATAATAATGAATATTTCCAGAAAACACTTCAACAATGCTTCCGCATAATCTATTTAGAGATTTGAAGATCTATTTTCGAAAATAAACATTGACACAAGTAGAGTTAAAAAATGGGTGTATTCAGTTTTGGGAACTAGTTTCTGTATAAAAAAATGTCAAGTCCGAGCCAAATTTTCTCGAAACATTGAGTCCTTGCCAAGCAATAATAGAAAAATTTCAAAAAGCACTGCCGTGAAGGCAGCAATTTTTGCGCGCATGTTCAATGTAGATGACCGCTTCAGCAACGAATTTGAACGTGCGCGCAAAAGCTGCTGCCTTCACGGCAGTGCTTTTTGAAATTTTTTTCTGATAAACTACTGGATTTCAATTCGATCATATCTGTATTTTTGGACATATTGTAAAAATAAAATTTTGAATGGGTATATCTACGGAATCATTGGGCATCACTCGATATTTGAAGAGAAGGTTTGGACCTTAATTACGAAGACCGAATTCGTGAATGGGTAAAATCCACCCAATGATTCCGTAGATATACCCAATCAAAATTTTATTTTTCCAATATTTTCAAAAATAGAGATCAGATCGAATTGAAATCCAGTACTTCATCGAAAATAACAGTTCGAAGTTTCATACAGAATTTAATGAGGATGATATGATGAGAAAATCATAGAAATTTTTTTTTTCAAATTGTTCTAATAACACGTGATTATCACGAAATTTTGCATAAAGTTGTCTTCCAGCGTCTTAAAACTAGGTGTGAAGTTTAATCAGGACTGAATCTGTATTTCTCGAGTTATACCGAAAAAATCAACGATATCGAGAAGAAAACCTCGAAATTTGACATATTTTTTCACGATATCTCCAAAACTTATGATCGTATCGAACTGAAATTTGGTACATTGCTGTGAAATTAGAAGGTCAAGGCGTGGGTATAATTTTTATTGTATATGATGAATGATTTCCGAAAAAAAAATTTTTTTGGAAAAAAATTTCGAAAAAAATTTTTTTTAAAAATTACCAACAATATAATCCTGACGAACTTCAGCTCAAAGTTGCGCGTCGTTGTACTTCACCTAACTGCCAAGTTTGAATCCAATCGCTCAAGTAGTTTCTGAAATAAAAAATAAATAACTTCAAAACTTCAAATGCCTATAACTCCGAAACTATTCGATCGATTTGGCCCATTAACGAACTTAACCGCGGCATTCCAATGCGCGACCTACCCTGAAAGTTTCAAGTCGCTAGCTCACTTCGTTCGACAGTTATCGTGTCTACGGCCGGCCGGCCGGACAGAATCGATTTTGACACCGAATTCGTCATCAGTGAGTCCAACCTAGTCGATTGAGACCATTTTCGGCTCAATCATCCAAAATTACAGACATTTGGACGAAACGATAGCACGCTGTTCCCCTAGAACATGCGCGCAAAAAAATTGGGGAAATTTTGTGGCCCTTTATCTTCAAGCCACATTTCAAGATCTTGCATGCTGTTGAAATCAGCAGGTATATTTTTTATCTGACTTAGCAAGTTAAGTGAAATTTTTGATATTTCAGAGAATGACAGTTTATGTGATAGTCCACTTCCTATCCACAAATTGACAGTCAATTTCACCTAAAATGTGCAACAATCAGTTTAAATATTCATTTGATATGATCAATATTGATATAAATAATCCAAGCTATGGACAAGATTTCAACGAAAGTTTTAAATAAGCTTCATTTGTTTATAACTCGTATTATGTTTATGGGCAACTCAGAATTTTCATTCGTAATAATCCATACTACTCCCTAGAAGAAATAAAATCTGCTCACCAAATTTAAATTCCAATTCAGCGTGGCTGCGTCAACAGGTTTCACTTATCATAGATATATGCTATTTATTTCCATTTCCTTCTAAAATTTCAACAGTTTTCATCTCTAGTAATCTATATTCCTAAATATGTAATAACATTGTTGAAGGAGAAAAGAAAGAAGGTGGGAATTCCCAATTTTCATAGACCTAATATAACATATTGATATTTTAGGTCTATACCAATTTTCAAAAAATCATAACTCGCGAACGAAGAATTTTCTATGATTGAAACTGGTACCAATCGATTTCTAATGATGAATATCATCTTAGAAAAATTCACGGAGAAAATCCGTTACTGGCCAGGTGATGAAGTATCCTCGAAAAGGTGGGAATTCTCAATTTTCAAAAAATCATAACTGGCGAACGAAGAATTTTCTATGATTGAAACTGGTACCAATCGATTTCTTATGATGGATATCATCTTAGAAAAATTCACGGAGAAAATCGGTTGCTGGTCAGGTGATGAAGTACCCTCGAAAAGGTGGGAATTCTCAATTTTCAAAAAATCATAACTCGCGACCGAAGAATTTTCTATGATTGAAACTGGTACCAATCGATATCTAATGATGGATATCATCTTAGAAAAATTCACGGAGAAAATCGGTTACTGGCCAGGTGATGAAGTATCCTCGAAAAGGTGGGAATTCTCAATTTTCAAAAAATCATAACTCGCGAACGAAAAATTTTCTATAATTGAAACTGGTACCAATTGATTTGTTTTGATGTAAAGTATAATAAAAAAATTGACGTAGAAAATCGGTCACTGGTCAGGTACTGAAGTCTCGAAGGAAAAGGAGGAATGTTTTCAAAAAACGGCATCTTCCAAAGATTATTGGAACTGAAATATGCATTGTACTATTTGAAAGGACGGAATTCAGCTCAGAAAAATAACTATTAAAATCCGTCACTTCTCAGAAAAATTATTATTGGCGAAAAGGGGGTAGTCAATCATGATCGCACATATACGTACTCCAAACCCATTTTTCTCTGTATTATTTCATTAGCCCCCTAAGGCAGTAAGTTAGGCAACCCAACATTCAGTCTGTTGTTATGGTTTAGCTGGGATGTTATTATTCATCAGAAATCAATAATGAACAATATCAGATATGTTGTTCTATATTTAAAAGTAATTCCAATCTCAAATTTTAATGAAAATAATATAAATGTATATGAATAATATTTTGAAATTTTCAACATTTTTGTGTTGATAATCATGATGTTCTATGATTTCTATGACATAACCTCACAAATTTGTGTAGAAAACATCAAAATAGTACACCAAAATAGCAAATTATAAAATTTAATATCTTCCGAACAAGAAATCTCCTAGAGTTGAGACTAGTACCAATGAATTTCTCGTGAAAAACTGCGTATTAGAAAAAAATCCACGTCGAAATCGGTTACTGGCCACGTGCGAAAGTGCAGCCCCGTGGGTACTTCATAAAAGTGAATGGAGTATACGTTTTGGTTTTAACCAAGAGATAACTCTCTTGCCCTTACAAGAGTCGCAAAATTATCGAACGAAACAATTTTGTTACGAAGCATCGACCTATATACATCTGAGAAACAGTGAGTTTTTGCACATCTTTCGTCTTATGCAAGTCTTTTGATTTTTCCGTATTTTGACTTATTTCAGTAATGAATTTTCTTACAAAAATTAATTCTGCATCTCTGATTGTTGATAGAAAGCTGACCAAGGGACTAGGAGAGCTCAAGAAAGATCTACACATATAGGAATTTGGTTTACATATTGGTGAAAGCTGAATTTGGTGAACTAGAGATTGGGGGGAAATTCATTACTTTTTTTTCACCCGAAAGAAGATTACACCTACCATACCAAGGGGACGGATCTGAGAATACTGGAAAAAGTCAACCTCACCGAAAAACTTAGACAATAAATAATCTTTATAAGGTAATTCTGAATATCATTATCTTCATCCATATTTTTTGTGTGTTGAGTTAAAATGGATAAATTTGAAGGCACTTTAACTAAAATTGATGAAGCTCCGAAATTGATCCAACAAACGTATTCTCCTTTAAATGCGAAAATTTGGTTACGTGCAATATACAATCATATTTATCGCTGCAATTTAGCATTGAAAAAATTTATTTTACAATAGGTGAAAAACGTAAAATATATTCTGAAATTGTCCAACTGAAAAAAATGTGTTGTTTTGTAAAATCTTTTCTTCCAAGACAACAACGCGTTGGTGCAGGACTGGGACAACCTCAAAGGCATAGCTCACGCGTTACCTGGTGCCCACTTAATGCTATATACAAATAAAGAGTTAGAACAGATATTGCTATAAATTTAACTCATATTGATGTTAAACCATTTTTGAAAGATGTTTTTCACTATTTCAAAGTAAAGTTTCGAGAGTTGTGAGTCAGTTGGCATTGCTGAAAGTTAACTCTATATTTTTGTGCCGATTTCATTAAATATAATGCTGTTGATGGTGGTGAAATTGTTCATCGAAAATTTTTCACTACTCCGAATGCTATAAATGATTCAGCAACTGAATTGGAAAGTTGGTTTGATTTTAATAATGAGCAAAAAGGGTAGCGGATAGGCATTAAGCATAATTATTCATCTAGAAATTGCCATAAATAAATATGAAATGGAAAATGAAGGTTCATCTTACATTAATTTTAAAAACCAGAGCATGCGTTAACGTTCAGAATAACGATAATGCATGCTTTTTTTGGAGTATTGTTATCTATCTTTATCCAACAAAAGTTAATTCAAACCGTACCTTGAGCTATCCTTTTTACGCTAGTGTTCTCGAAACTATTGGCTTAGAACTACCTATGAAATTATCTGAAACTACAAAATTTGAAAAAATGAACAACATTTCGGTGAATGTATATGGTTTGGAGCTGAAGGAAAATGGAAGGAGTTCATTTTGTATAGAATTTTACCGTTGAGACTGACACATCATCATATTGTTCAGAATCATTTGAATTTACTCCTTGTTCAAGACAAATATTCTCCGAAATTGAGTGACTTACAAGCTTGACCCAGCATGGTACTACACTATGCCTGGCTATAGCTGGGACTCTATGCTGAAGTAAACAAAATGTAAATTATAATTACTTAAAGACATTCATATGATCATGTTCGTGGAGCAGGCTATACGGGGTGGAATAAGTTGTTGCTTGCACAGGTTTTCCGAAGCCAATAACCCCCAAATGACTAAGTATGATTCATCAAAGCCAGAGTCATATTTGCTTTATCTTGATGTAAATAATTTGTATGATTGGGCAATGAGCCAATATTTACCATTTGGGGGTTTTGAGTGGTGTGATAAGCCTATTGATGTGACGACCATTCCCGATGATAGTCCCGAAGGATACATCCTTCAGATGGATCTGCAATACCCACAACACCTGCACAATCTGCATAAAGACTTACCGTTGTGTCCAGACCACAGTGTCCCTCCTGGTTCAAAGCTGTCAAAATTATTATGTACTTTCTCTGATAAAAAAGATTACGTAATTCATTATCGTAATTTAAAAACTGTGCTTGAATAAGGATTGAAATTAAACAAAATTAAAAAGATATTGAAATTCCAACAATCTCCCTGGTTGAAACCCTATATAGACCTTAATACTGAATTAAGAACAAAAGCAACTACCGATTTCGGTAAAAACCAATTCAAGATTGTCAATAATTCAATTTTTGGTAAGACCATGGAGAAAATCAAATTGCACAGGGTAGTACGTTTAGTTAATAAATATGAATGTCGTTATGGAGCAAAAAATCTTATAGCATCTCCGAGATTCCATAGTCGCGCAGTTTTCGGAGAAGATTTATTAGCTGTTGAACTTAAAAAGAATGAGCTTTTGTTCAATAAACAAAGGTGTGCATGTACAATTTCCATTATAACTACATGATGCCAAAAAGTCCTGGAGGTTGTAAAATCATGTACATTGATACCGACTCCTTTTTTTATGAAATTCGTGCTTTCAACCCCTACGAACTCATTAAAAATGATTGTCACACACATTTTGACACTAGCGATTAGCCCGAAGATAATGTTCACAATATTCCATTAGTGAATAAAAAGGTACCCGATTTAATGACAGATGAAGTGAATGGGAAAATTATTTCGCATTTTACAGGTTTGAGAGTGAAAATGTATAGTTTTAAATTCAAGGGGGGAAAGTCACGAAAAAATCAAAAGGAGTCAAATCTTGTGTTGTTAGAAATAAATTATCTTTCGATGATTATGTGAATTGCCTCAAACGAAATTCCAAGATTGTTCTAAACCAGAATACAATAATGTCCTTTGCATATAAACTCTATTCAATGCAACAATCGATAATAGCATTAAGCGCACATGATGATAAACGCTACCTTATTCCATCATCGTTTGATACATTGCCTTGGGGACATTATTCACTTCAGTCACCAACATCCTCAACGTTACAGCAAGAGTGAATTTTTTTTTTTTCAGAATGGACCGATTTGATCAGCAAGAACTGAATCAACGCAACAAGTTGAGCCTTGGTATTCCTTTCCAAGTTTGCTCGCTTCAAGGTTCAGCAATGAATGTAGTCATTCAAAATTTTAGTTCAATATTGATGTGTTACCTGAACATTTAACACGCGAAATTCTGAAGAAATTTAGCGTTTCCAAGTGGAAGCAAATAAAATCAGATGCACGCATTACAGAAAATCCACTTCCAGAGGACCCCCTTTTTCTTCTCCTAGATGCATTTCGAGTCATAAAGTTAGACCATATATTATTGGTAAACTTGATTGTGGCGATGAATATGACAACGCAGAGCTGTGTGTGTGGCGAAATTATTATCGCATTAAATAGTTTAATTTGTTATTTTGTATAGAAATGTACAGAATTTTTTTGAAAGAATTTAAAAGGGTAGGATTCAAGTTTGGGTTGTATAGCTTTTCGCGACCACGCACACTTATATATAAAGTCTGAAAATCTTCATCACCTATTCAGAAAAATAGTATATTGGTGTAACTACGACTTTTGTTGTGATAGACTTCATGAGTCAATACATGCCGATGTAGAAGTCCCTAATTTCAAAAGATTTGTATGTTCAGGGGATGAAGATAGTGCTACTGATTTTGTGATTTATTGGTTTTAAAAAATGTAAATAAACTGTTTTGTACCGATTTGTTTTTATTTTTTATTCCTCATATGCTGATACAATATACAACCACATCTACAAGAACCAAAAGATTCACAAATAAGACAAGCCATTCCATCCACAACATCTATACTTGGGTCTGTACCAATACGTTTAAGGGGACAGCAACATCTACGCCCATCTATGATGTGGTCATCTCTTTCCTCACTCATTTTGCTGCACATGAGGTTGCTAGTACTTTCCATGCAGAATAGAGTTAGTCCACAACTTAGACATTTTACGTGCTCTTTATCAAATAAAAATTTGCTACTAGGACACAGAGCATTTTTCAGTGATTTCAAACAGTAAATTAATAACAAAAAAAAAAACAAACTGAATAAGTACAGTGTAACAAACATGTATACCACTATTATTTCGTTAAATGATTCTTCGATGATGACTGACACCAAGCAAGTAAGTTATGTGAGGTGGTAACCGATAGTTTTAAGCTCATTAGTATGATATCGTTTGAAGAGGTTGGAGGTCTAGTTGATACACTCATTAATAAGTTACTTGTTGAACTGCATATACCCAGCTACAGATTCTGCGGGCCTGGTACAAATTTAGAAGAACGTCTCAGGGAGGGTCATAAAGGTATCAACCCTCTCGATGAAAGTTGTAGGGAACATGACATATTTTATTTGCAACACAAAAACCTAGTGAAAGACATAAAGCAGATAAAATTCTGAAGGATAATGCTTCGCAATGTGTAAAATCAAAAGATGCTTCAGTTGGTGAAAAAACTTATAGTAACAGGCGCAATGAAATCTAAACGAGTAGCAGGGATGGGTTGTAAAGGAAAAAAAATTAAGACGTTCCGGTCAAGTTTAATAACACCATTAACAAAGGTGCTGAGTAAATCTGCACTCATTGGTGATGTGAAAAAGTCATCATTGATAGAACTAAGAGCAGCCAAGCATGTCATCAAAAATGCTGGTGGTATGAAAAACATCAGAGTGCCTAGAATTATTCCGTTCGAGTCAGGAGGCATATTGCCATTGATGCCAATCACAGAATACAAATATATGCCAATTCTTGCTGGCTTGAGAGGATACATTAATTGTCTCAATTCCTAACCAATCAAATGCGAAGCGCTTCCGAGAGCATTCACGTTAAGTCGGTTATTGATCGGCTGGATCTTGGCGGGATTTCTCTCAACGCAATCTGTGTTTTGTTTACTAACCTTTAATCAACTCACGACTTGCTACTCTTCTGTTATATTTTGGAGAATAATTAGCAGTGCAAATTGTACAGACGTTTTGAAAAAGCAAATATCATTACTTTGCTACACAATTTGAGATTTTCCCCTAAATTATGGACACTATAAGGACCGGCCGGAAGATAGCTGACAAGTTCCAGCTGACAATCCGTGAGAATTGAAGCGGCGTTGCCACGTTTTCGAATTTGTCAGAGGTAGCAGGATGTATTGAATGAAATGGAGAAGAAAGAATATTCTGTTGAGAATTATTGTGTAATATATGTTCACATAAATTATACTATTAATTTCGTATTGAAAATCAATGCTACGATATGATAGATTTTGCCAATATCTTTCGACGCACACGAACGATTCGACTGAATTTTGGCACAAAGACTACTCTTAACGAACCGAAACAGCATACCAAAAATGAACTGTTGCACAATGCATATTTCAGTTATACAGGGTGTTCTTCATAAAACGTCAGCTGCCAATATCTTTCGACGCACACGAACGATTCGACTGAATTTTGACACAAGGACTACTCCTAACGAACCGAAACAGCATACCAAAAATGAACTGTTGCACAATGAAGATTTCTGTTATACAGGCTGTTCTTCATAAAATGTCAGCTGCCAATATCTTTCGACGCACATGAATGATTCGACTGAATTTTGACACAAAGACTACTCCTAACGAACCGAAACAGCATACCAAAAATGAACTGTTGCACAACGAAGATTTCTGTTATACAGGGTGTTCTTCATGAAATGTCAGCTGCCAATATCTTTCGACGCACACGAACGATTCGACTGAATTTTGGCACAAAGACTACTCTTAACGAACCGAAACAGCATACCGAAAATGAACTGTTGCACAATGAAGATTTCTGTTATACAGGCTGTTCTTCATAAAATGTCAGCTGCCAATATCTTTCGACGCACATGAATGATTCGACTGAATTTTGACACAAAGACTACTCCTAACGAATCGAAACAGCATACCAAAAATGAACTGTTGCACAATGCATATTTCAGTTATACAGGGTGTTCTTCATAAAACGTCAGCTGCCAATATCTTTCGACGCATATGAACGATTAGACTGAATTTTATTACAAAGACTACTCTTAACAAACCGAAACAGCATACCAAAAATGAACTGTTGCACAACGAAGATTTCTGTTATACAGGGTATTCTTCATAAAATGTCAGCTGCCAAAATCTTTCGACGCATATGAACGATTAGACTGAATTTTGGTACAAAGACTACTCTTAACAAACCGAAACAGCATACCAAAAATGAACTGTTGCACAACGAAGATTTCTGTTATACAGGGTGTTCTTCATAAAATGTCAGCTGCCAATATCTTTCGACGCACACGAACGATTCGACTGAATTTTGGCACAGATAGATATAGTGTGTTTTTCATGGAATGTCAGTTGCCAGTATCTATAGACGAACAAGAGCGATGCAACTAAAATTTGGCACAAAAACTATTCCTAACATACCGAAACACCATACCGACAATGAACTGTTGCACAATGAAAACTACTGTTATACATGATGTTTTCCATAAAATTTCAGCACCCAGTATCTCCCGACGCACACGAACTATTCGACTGATTTTTGACCCAAGAAACACTCCATTTTCCATTTTCAATTCAGCCTGTATGTAATGTTTGCTTTTTGGACCGAAAATGTACCGGGTACCTATTTACTGTACAAATCGAATTCATTAAAACAGATTCTCAAATTGGAACCTATATTTTCTAATAATTCATCCGATTCTACTCTCAAACAGCGTTTACCGAGAAATGGCATATTGTTTTAAATATGTAAATGCGACCTAACAAGTTATCTAATGATGCTGTTTCCCGTACATCCGGAAGAAAAATATTTGGCAACAAAAACATTAAATAGGTCAATTTTGATTTCACTTCTACCAAATATTTACGCATTTTTGAAGGATTTTTGTGGTACCCTGTGCCATCGCTATCAACCCTCACAATTTTTTGAATAGGGAAAGTTGGTCTTCGTATCTTCTTCACAGGCGTGCAGAAATTTTCGAGAAAAACATTTTTTTTGAAAAATTACTCACTTCGAAAAGGTTTTCAGTATGTGCTCTTTGTCATGGCTGATTTACTTCGAGACGATGGAACCTGACGAAATTTGTCACCGAATGAAAGTTGACCATTACAGTTTTGTTCATGCACAACTTTCAACCCCCTCACGTGAAAAAATAGAATGTGTGAAACACTGCGCTTCAGTTATGATCTTAAGTAGCTATATTATTAGTACCTCTTTGAACTAATTCAAAAAAAAAATTTTTCACAGGGTGCAACAAAAATCCTTCAAAAATGCATATGAATTTGGTAGAAGTGAAACAAAAATTGACCTGTTCCAGGATTTTGTTGCCAAATATTTTTCTTCTGAGAAAATGAATTTGTTCCATAATTTTGACGCGCACTGTATATTTCTTCTAAAAATGTATCCCGTAAATTTTGGTATTGAAAACTGGCCGTTTTTGCGCGCATGTTTTAGGGGAATAGCGTGCTATCGTTTTGTCCAAATGTCTGTTATTTTCGATAATTGGTTTCTTCTGAAACCATTCTTCATATTCGAGAACAATTCCATTTATACTTTGAGCTCCATATTTCACAGCAGTGTACCAAATTTCAATTCGATACGGCTATTAGTTTTGGAGATATTGGAAAAAAATATGTGAAATTTCGTGGTTTTCTTCTCGATATCGTTGTTTTTTCGGTATAACTCGAGAAATACTGATTCAATCGTGATGAAACTTTGCAGCTGGTTCAATGATGCTGAAGGATAACATTGTGCGAAATTTCGTGATGATCGAGTCTTTAGAACAATTCGTAAAAACAAATTTTAAATTTTTTTTTCAAATATTCAATATTCTGTGATCTCATCATATTATCCTCATTAAATTCAAACAGTCATTTTTCGATAAAATACTGGAGTTCAATTCGATCAAATCTGTAATTTTGGAAATATTGGTAAAATAAATTTTGAATGGGTATATCTTCGGAATCATTGAGTGGATTTTACCCATTCACGAATTCGGTCTTCGCAATTAAGGTCCAAACCTTTTCTACAAATATCGATTTTCTAAGTTGTTTCTTTCGGAAGTTATTGTGTTTACGGTCTGGCCATTAGGGACATGTTTCAAAGGAAACATGTCCCTCAAACTTTCTAATTCTGGGGACACAGGACTCTTATTATTCGTCATGGAATGATATTTATAGATGTAATTCTTCTACCATGGGAACATGGGGTTGAAAACACCCAAAAAATAAAAGTTTTAAAATTCCACCTGTAGGACCGTCCTATATCAAAATGAAAATATCCGAAAATATACTTCTCGGGATTTGCCTTCTAAAGATGTAGGACAAAATCCTCTTACCTAGGGAACATCGACCTTGAAACAGAGATTTTGTGAATTCAACCTGAAAACGTTCTTATATCTTGTATCAGATGAAACTTTCAGAAAATATACATCGTGGGATAGCCATGAAACGATATCGGTCAGAAACTCTTATCATAGGACAAAGAAGAAGGTCCTGTATCAAGATAAAACTTTTGAGATATACTTTTTGGATGCTTAAAATTCAATTTCCTGAAAGTTTCATCTATTAATACAGGGCCGTCTTCAGATGGAATATGATCATTTCTGTTTTAAGAGGGTTTTACAACCCCTTGTCGCCATGGTAAGACATTTTGACCGGTGCAGTTCCTTGGCTAAACCCAAGATGTATGTTTCCTGAAAGTTTCATTCAGCTACATGACCGTTCTCAGGTGCCAATTCGAACTTTTTGATTCAAGTGTGTTTTATAATTCCGTGTCCTCAGGGCAAGTCCTTTCGACCTATCTCAATACATGGGTAATTCTAGAAAGTTAATTTACTGAAATTTTCATCTTGATGCGGAGCCGTGTTCTGGAGGAACACTGGAAATTTCTTTTTTGAGGGTGTTTTTCACTCCTGTGTTTCCACGGTAAGAGATTAACTCTGGCATCATTCCATGTGGAACCCCAGGAAGTACATTTCCTGATGGTTTCATTTTGATACAGGACCGTCTTCAGGTTGAATTCACAAAATTTCTGTTCAAAAGTTGCTTTTCACCCCCTTGTTCACTAGGTATGATATTCTGGCCTATCTCAATACATGGGTAATTCTAGAAAGTAAATTTCCTGTAAATTTTATTTTGATTTGCAGCCGTGTTCTGGAGGAACACTGGAAATTTCTTTTTTGAGGGTGTTTTTCACCCCTGTGTTTCCACGGTAAGAAATTAACTCTGGCATCATTCCATGTGGAACCCAAGGAAGTACATTTCCTGATGGTTTCATTTTGATACAGGACCGTCTTCAGGTTGAATTCACAAAATTTCTGTTCAAAAGTTGCTTTTCACCCCCTTGTTCACTAGGTATGATATTCTGGCCTATCTCAATACATGGGTAATTCTAGAAAGTAAATTTCCTGAAAATTTTATCTTGATGTGCAGCCGTGTTCTGGAGGAACACTGGAAATTTCTTTTTTGAGGGTGTTTTTCACCCCTGTGTTTCCACGGTAAGAGATTAACTCTGGCATCATTCCATGTGGAACCCAAGGAAGTACATTTCCTGATGGTTTCATTCTGATACAGGACCGTCTTCAGGTTGAATTCACAAAATTTCTGTTCAAAAGTTGCTTTTCACCCCCTTGTTCACTAGGTATGATATTCTGGCCTATCTCAATACATGGGTAATTATAGAAAGTAAATTTCCTGAAAATTTTATCTTGATGTGCAGCCGTGTTCAGGAAGAACACTGAAAATATCTGTTTTGGCGGTGTTTTTCAGAAAAATAATTGGAATAATTCTACATCTTAAAACTATAATGGTCCTTTTTCACATTCCACTATAAAATTTCGTTAAATTTGAAATGATATTCAATGAAATACACAGGATTTCCGATCGCTCCCGACGCAAACCGAGTTAACATGTTAAATCGCCGCACCAAGCACATTCAATCTCTCTGCAATAGCGATAGGAGCTGGACGTTCGGAATTCGGATACTGTTTGAGTGCTTTTCGTTAGGTGGTTAGGATATTATCTGGTTGTTCGTTGTTGCTCTGTATTACATTAAAGAGATTCTACAACTCCGGATTGAACCATACATCACATACACCCAGTATAAAATAAAAGATTCAAGTTCCATTAGGTAGAGGAAGTTGAAGGGCTTTGCGTGTTCTTTCTGGGAGGGTCCTCAAGGAACCGTTATTCGTTAGTTGTTTTGAAGTGCTATTTTTTTCTTCTTTTTTTCGTTTTGTCAAGAATAGGCTTTGTTTTTATTTCATATAGGTTTTGAATTTAGCTAATTTCGTTTTATAATCTCATTCTATTCAATTTCTTTAGAGACTTCTATGAATATATCGAACATTCATTAACACTTTGTTTCTGCACAATTTCAGTTTCAAGGGTTTGCCTGTCGTATAGGGTTATTTATTGTTTTCTTCTCCTATCCAAACATATCTGCTCAACATGAGGTTCAAAAATGAGCATCATAATAGGTTAGTCTCAAATATTATTAAAAAACTACACGAAAAAATGCCATCTTTTAAGTTAAGTGATCTCTTCACTATGGGTGGCAGTCATTCTATTTTGAAAGATGTATGTACCACTGTTTCAAGGAAACACGGCAAAAAAATGCATCCGAGCACATTCCTTCGTATCATTCGAAGGAGTCCAGAATACTTGGATTAACTGCATTCTGAACCAGACCAAAGAAACAATTCGATGTATTCATCGACACCGAAGGGCTCTAATAATTTGGTGACTTCCAAACTTTGTGAAAATTCATTTGAAAAACTGAACGAAAATATGAATCATGCATCAAACTGTCCACTAACTTCAAAAAGCCAGAATTCTTTCACTCCAGATGAATTGAAAGTTCCTTAAGAATACTCAGTATTCAATAATATTCTTCCAACACCAGAAGAAGATTTGGGCACATCTGGGTCTCCGGTGGAAAAAAATATTGCGATCAGAACCTAACAATACTCTTTTATCTTCGCCAATATCAGAACCTAGCTTTGGAATACCTGATCAGTTAAAATTATTCGGCTCCATAGAAAATGATATTCTCCCTGTGAATTCTAAAAATGTTGGCAACAGGGAACAACAATTATTTTATAAAGATTGTAATGTTCTGGAAGGTTCATTTTCCTTGACAAAGGTAGAATTCGATCAAATATTTGATGGGAAAAAAGGAAAACTTAATTCCTTCATATATCCGACTTATAGTATAAGGCACCGAATAGCCATGGAAGTGAATAATATTTGTGTTCCAAAGATAGATTACACGAAAGTTCGAACAAGTCACATTGAAATCAGCTTGCATACATAATAAGGGAAATTGCAAGAAATTCAAAATTATCATAAATAATCATCACAATTCAGGGCCATACAGAGTTGAAGTCTACAGTACATCGCTTGATTTCAGTCATTTTGAGAAATTAACGAGCTATGTGAAAGGATTGGAGAGATCGCTATTAAAAAAAAACTAATCTCACAAAACCCTTCTGTTTTGAAGAGGAAAATACTGTGTCAAACAAAAAAAACTCCTGCTGAAATGGGCAACCTACAAGAAATAAAGTCAGATGCCGTATTTCAAAAGATTAGATCGGAGGCTAAACGACATTTGGATCGGAGTCAGAATCCCATAATTGATATTTTGCTAATGCAAAAGGAACATCCCGAATATATACAAGAAATTTGCTTTCCATTCAACGTGAAATTATTTTGCGATGAACAAATAACAATGTTGTTCAATTCGAAAAAAGACGGAGTACTTCCGCTTTTGCATTTTGATGCTACCGGGAGTATTGTAGCAAACCCAGAAAAAAACAACTGTCCAACTTTTTTATATTCGGCTGTCGTATCGAACAGATCACGGACAATACCAGTTTTTGATTTCATATCGAATGTCCATACGAGCAAGAAAATATTTGACTTGTTTGTCTCATTCCGGACTTTTTGTGAGGGCAAGAAGAAATGGCCTATCTTTTCAGGTATGGTTACGGACTTCAGCTTTGCTCATTTACATGCAGCTTGCAAGGCTTTTAATATGATGACTTTACCACAGTATTTAAATGTATGTTTCGATATCATGTATAATGAAAACATCCAGTTGCCAGAAAGTTTCCACACCATTAATTTATGTTGTTCGCATTTTATGGCGATGGTGTGTAGAAACATCAAAGAAAAACTGAAGGATTCTAAGTCTGACGTTAAGTTATCACAGATGCAAGCAGTTTTTTTCAAGGAATCAATGGCAGTATTCATCATGCTAATTTCATTCGAGGAAATTGCGAAATGGTTTCAAACCATCGTTATAATTTTTAATTCGCCCCTTCAGAATGAAGATGTTATGAATTCTATATCATTAATGAAAAGCCTGATCTCTAAGTCAAATGATGTCACATTTAACATCCCTGAAGATTTTAATGATTGTAAAGAGGAAAACCTATTAGGAAAAAATAATGAGAAAGCACTTTATAGCCAGAGTCCGTTTTTCAAACACTTCTCGGAAAAAAGTCAACGAATATTGAACAAGATTGAAATCACCCATCGTGATAATGAACCCACTAATATTTTTTTCAATGAAAGTTTGAGTAAACTAATCCTACAAGAGTACATTCCTTTAACCCCACTCATTACAGCGGCAATGTTGAAAATAACGGGACAACCATGTAATAGAGTAAGCAATGCAATTGTAGAAGGTCATTTTTCATTCATTAAGAACAATTTGATCAATAAAGAAAGGAATATAAGGGTATCAAGATTCGTAAGGGAACTGAAAGGTTTGATTGAGGGCTACTATAAGGAAGCTAATTTAAATATTAAAAAAAACGCTCTCACATCCAAAAAACAACCATTACCAAAAGATGAGCTCTCATCAGATACTGCTTGTGAAGATACATGGAAAAAAAAATATAAACCTCCCAATACGTATTTCACGGGAAAATTCATTAAAGCACAAGCCACAAAAGTATTGAGAGAAACGGCAAAAAATCTTGTTGAAAATATTCGTCCTCAACCTGTTTTGCATGAAAAATCGATTCGGGATAGCTCACAATCGAAAACCTCTGTGAGATATGAGGAATGCGACTATAAATGCATTTATTGTAAGGAAACTGTGAGTCCCCATACTATATTGGTTGATGAAGAATGGATTGAATGGATTCAGTGTGAGAAATGTGAAGAATTGGTGCACAAATCTTGTCTTGTAGATAATTCGTTATATTGTTTGGAATCATTTTTTTGTAAGTTCTGTCTCAGGGAAAACAAAAAATTTCAGAGTTCTATGAAAACTTCCGATTCCTCTGAAATGTACGAAGAATTTAATCAAGGATATTTGATTTTTGCCCACAATCTGAGAAAAATTTTCGAAGCATCCGGAAATGATAAAAAACTCCAAAAACTAGCGAATTTTTTCATAAATAGAAGCTCACCTCAAAAACCCACTGAATCTGTCATTGAAATCTATGAAAATATGACGGGCAGCAGTGTTACGATATCGAATGAGCTTTTCATACACAAATATTATAAGTTTCTGGCGGGTTACCCTGATGGTTTCATGGGACATGAAGGGCTCGTTAAATTTGTAGAGTTCAAAATTTCGAACACTAAATTAGATATTTTCGATAAGAAAGTATCCACAGTCACACGAGAAATTATTCTTGAAATTCAAGGTCTGCTCAAAATATGTGAGCGACAATGGTGTGATGTTATTTATACATCAAATAATAAAGATCAGTGTGAAATACGAAGGGTCTACGATAATCCTTCAATTTTCAAAAAAACCCTTTCCTTTTCAGAACATTTTTATTTTGCATATCAACAGCCATTATTTTGTAATGAAAGAAGTATTTCAAGTTTTTCCAAGCCACTAAAAATTTTTCCAAATGGCCTCGTTGGCCACACTTCATACTACCAATATATATTTTGAAATAAACTTTCCTACACAATAGCCATGTTCCCATCATCTTTCAACACTATTGCATTGAGTTTTTCAGAATTTCATTCCCTCTACGATAAAAACTGGCTGACAGATTCAATAATTGAAATTGTTCTCCATATTTTGGGCGGCAATAATTTTCAAATCATTCCTTGTCATTGGAACGGAGAAATTTTCGCTGCTTCCGGCGGGCCATTATTCGATTATATGTTGAAAACCATTGATATTCCTGGAAATAAGACATTAGTTTGTCCTCTTCTGACGCAGAAATTGAAGTCAAATTATGGTCCCTGGTGTTTGTAATTAATTTTTCAAAAAACGAAGTAATATTTGTAGATCCTCTGAAAAATTTTGATGGATATGAGTATGACGACACAGTGGCCGATTATTTCGATAACTTCTTGAAGTTCTTAGAAGCTTATGATATAACAAATGAAACATCATTCAGGACAATGGAATGGACTATCGATTTTCCCAAACACACATTACAGCATGACGGATATAATTGTGGGGTTTGGATATGTTATTTCTTTGAAAATTTCATCCAAGGACACACTCTTCAGGCTGAAGTGAAAATTGATCTGTATAGAGATCGATTGAAGCTATTAGTTTTAAAGACATCAGAAGACATGACAAAAAAATGTTTCATCTGCAATAGAGAAACAATATCCGAAACCACTCAATGTACCCATTGTAAAAGGCTATTCCATTCAGATAAATGCTGCGTAGAAGCCAAAATTATAAAAGGGGTATGTTTTATGTGTTACAGATTTTTTTTACTAGGATAAGACTCCTTATTGATTATCAAATATTGAATGAGGTAAGTGCTATAGATGAGGCCTACCTGAATTGTAACACATTTCTTGATAGATTACTCGAAAAAGGTGATAAATAAAATAAAGGTATTATTCTTTGGTTTATATATTTTAAGTAGTTAATAAAGAAAACATATTGTAACCCCCCATCAAAACTCACTTAAAAAGAGGTCAATCTGGATACTTACCTGAGGCCTTTTTGAAATACAGTGATTGAACGAAGCCTATATCTTTGAATTATACGAATATTGTTATTAGATTATATATTATCAGATTATTAGTTATAGAATAATAAAAATATATTTCTAAACCTACCTAAATCAAGTGTTTCCATGAGATCCTTAAAAAACTTTCTTAGTTATTTTACTGAATATTGTGCTAATATTTCTAGTCACACTTGAAGTCGCAATTAACAAGAAAGAGTGATTGATATAGAATAACTTCTCTAACCAAAATATCCAATCCGTAAATAAGCATAATAAATTTTTAAATTCAACTCAATTGCTGTTACGGCCTAAGATCAGAAATAAAACCTATTTTAAAAGTAGGGTTTATTTAGTACATTATACTCCATAAAGGTTATATGCAGTATTTATTTCGCATTTTCTGAAGATTACAAGTCTTAGTTACCTTCTTGATGAGTTATATTGTAATCCGCTGTTTCGGTTCGTTAAGAGTAGTCTTTCTGCCAAAATTCAGTCGAATCGTTCATGTGCGTCGAAAGATATTGGTAGCTGACATTTTATGAAGAACACCCTGTATAACAGAAATCTTCATTGTGCAACAGTTCATTTTCTGTATGCTGTTTCGGTTTGTTAGGAGTACTCTTTGTACCAAAATTCAGTCGAATCGTTCATGTGCGTCGAAAGATATTGGCAGCTGACATTTTATGAAGAACACCCTGTATAACAGAAATCTTCATTGTGCAACAGTTCATTTTCTGTATGCTGTTTCGGTTTGTTAGGAGTACTCTTTGTACCAAAATTCAGTCGAATCGTTCATGTGCGTCGAAAGATATTGGCAGCTGACATTTTATGAAGAACACCCTGTATAACAGAAATCTTCATTGTGCAACAGTTCATTTTCTGTATGCTGTTTCGGTTCGTTAAGAGTAGTCTTTGTACGAAAATTCAGTCGAATCGTTCATGTGCGTCGAAAGATATTGGCAGCTGACATTTTATGGAGAACTCCCTGTATAACAGAAATCTTCATTGTGCAACAGTTCATTTTCGGTATGCTGTTTCCGTTTGTTAAGAGTAGTCTTTGTACCAAAATTCAGTCGAATCGTTCATGTGCGTCGAAAGATATTAGCAGCTGACATTTTATGAAGAACACCCTGTACAACAGAAATCTTCGTTGTGCAACAGTTCGTTTTTGGTATGCTGTTTCGGTTCGTTAAGAGTAGTCTTTGTGCCAAAATTCAGTCGAATCGTTCATGTGCGTCGAAAGATATTGGCAGCTGACATTTTATGGAGAACACCCTGTATAACAGAAATCTTCATTGTGCAACAGTTCATTTTCGGTATGCTGTTTCCGTTTGTTAAGAGTAGTCTTTGTACCAAAATTCAGTCGAATCGTTCATGTGCGTCGAAAGATATTAGCAGCTGACATTTTATGAAGAACACCCTGTACAACAGAAATCTTCATTGTGCAACAGTTCATTTTCGGTATGCTGTTTCCGTTTGTTAAGAGTAGTCTTTGTGCCAAAATTCAGTCGAATCGTTCATGTGCGTCGAAAGATATTGGCAGCTGACATTTTATGGAGAACACCCTGTATAACAGAAATCTTCATTGTGCAACAGTTCATTTTCGGTATGCTGTTTCCGTTTGTTAAGAGTAGTCTTTGTACCAAAATTCAGTCGAATCGTTCATGTGCGTCGAAAGATATTAGCAGCTGACATTTTATGAAGAACACCCTGTACAACAGAAATCTTCATTGTGCAACAGTTCATTTTCGGTATGCTGTTTCCGTTTGTTAAGAGTAGTCTTTGTGCCAAAATTCAGTCGAATCGTTCATGTGCGTCGAAAGATATTGGCAGCTGACATTTTATGAAGAACACCCTGTATAACAGGGGTCTTCATTGTGGAACAGTTCATTTTCGGTATGCTGTTTCGGTTCGTTAAGAGTAGTCTTTGTGCCAAAATTCAGTCGAATCGTTCATGTGCGTCGAAAGATATTGGCAGCTGACATTTTATGAAGAACACCCTGTATAACAGGGGTCTTCATTGTGGAACAGTTCATTTTCGGTATGCTGTTTCGGTTCGTTAAGAGTAGTCTTTGTGCCAAAATTCAGTCGAATCGTTCATGTGCGTCGAAAGATATTGGCAGCTGACATTTTATGAAGAACATCCTGTATAACAGAAATCTTCATTGTGCAACAGTTCATTTTCGGTATGCTGTTTCGGTTCGTTAAGAGTACTCTTTGTACCAAAATTCAGTCGAATCGTTCATGTGCGTCGAAAGATATTGGCAGCTGACATTTTATGAAGAACACCCTGTATAACAGGGGTCTTCATTGTGGAACAGTTCATTTTCGGTATGCTGTTTCGGTTCGTTAAGAGTAGTCTTTGTGCCAAAATTCAGTCGAATCGTTCATGTGCGTCGAAAGATATTGGCAGCTGACATTTTATGAAGAACACCCTGTATAACAGAAATCTTCATTGTGCAACAGTTCATTTTCTGTATGCTGTTTCGGTTTGTTAGGAGTACTCTTTGTACCAAAATTCAGTCGAATCGTTCATGTGCGTCGAAAGATATTGGCAGCTGACATTTTATGAAGAACACCCTGTATAACAGAAATCTTCATTGTGCAACAGTTCATTTTCTGTATGCTGTTTCGGTTTGTTAGGAGTACTCTTTGTACCAAAATTCAGTCGAATCGTTCATGTGCGTCGAAAGATATTAGCAACTGACATTTTATGAAGAACACCCTGTATAATAGAAATCTTCGTTGTGCAACAGTTCATTTTCGGTATGCTGTTTCGGTTCGTTAAGAGTAGTCTTTGTACGAAAATTCAGTCGAATCGTTCATGTGCGTCGAAAGATATTGGCAGCTGACATTTTATGGAGAACTCCCTGTATAACAGAAATCTTCATTGTGCAACAGTTCATTTTCGGTATGCTGTTTCCGTTTGTTAAGAGTAGTCTTTGTACCAAAATTCAGTCGAATCGTTCATGTGCGTCGAAAGATATTAGCAGCTGACATTTTATGAAGAACACCCTGTACAACAGAAATCTTCGTTGTGCAACAGTTCGTTTTTGGTATGCTGTTTCGGTTCGTTAAGAGTAGTCTTTGTGCCAAAATTCAGTCGAATCGTTCATGTGCGTCGAAAGATATTGGCAGCTGACATTTTATGGAGAACACCCTGTATAACAGAAATCTTCATTGTGCAACAGTTCATTTTCGGTATGCTGTTTCCGTTTGTTAAGAGTAGTCTTTGTACCAAAATTCAGTCGAATCGTTCATGTGCGTCGAAAGATATTAGCAGCTGACATTTTATGAAGAACACCCTGTACAACAGAAATCTTCGTTGTGCAACAGTTCGTTTTTGGTATGCTGTTTCGGTTCGTTAAGAGTAGTCTTTGTGCCAAAATTCAGTCGAATCGTTCATGTGCGTCGAAAGATATTGGCAGCTGACATTTTATGGAGAACACCCTGTATAACAGAAATCTTCATTGTGCAACAGTTCATTTTCGGTATGCTGTTTCCGTTTGTTAAGAGTAGTCTTTGTACCAAAATTCAGTCGAATCGTTCATGTGCGTCGAAAGATATTAGCAGCTGACATTTTATGAAGAACACCCTGTACAACAGAAATCTTCATTGTGCAACAGTTCATTTTCGGTATGCTGTTTCCGTTTGTTAAGAGTAGTCTTTGTGCCAAAATTCAGTCGAATCGTTCATGTGCGTCGAAAGATATTGGCAGCTGACATTTTATGAAGAACACCCTGTATAACAGGGGTCTTCATTGTGGAACAGTTCATTTTCGGTATGCTGTTTCGGTTCGTTAAGAGTAGTCTTTGTGCCAAAATTCAGTCGAATCGTTCATGTGCGTCGAAAGATATTGGCAGCTGACATTTTATGAAGAACATCCTGTATAACAGAAATCTTCATTGTGCAACAGTTCATTTTCTGTATGCTGTTTCGGTTTGTTAGGAGTTCTCTTTGTACCAAAATTCAGTCGAATCGTTCATGTGCGTCGAAAGATATTAGCAGCTGACATTTTATGAAGAACACCCTGTACAACAGAAATCTTCGTTGTGCAACAGTTCGTTTTTGGTATGCTGTTTCGGTTCGTTAAGAGTAGTCTTTGTGCCAAAATTCAGTCGAATCGTTCATGTGCGTCGAAAGATATTGGCAGCTGACATTTTATGGAGAACACCCTGTATAACAGAAATCTTCATTGTGCAACAGTTCATTTTCGGTATGCTGTTTCCGTTTGTTAAGAGTAGTCTTTGTACCAAAATTCAGTCGAATCGTTCATGTGCGTCGAAAGATATTAGCAGCTGACATTTTATGAAGAACACCCTGTACAACAGAAATCTTCATTGTGCAACAGTTCATTTTCGGTATGCTGTTTCCGTTTGTTAAGAGTAGTCTTTGTGCCAAAATTCAGTCGAATCGTTCATGTGCGTCGAAAGATATTGGCAGCTGACATTTTATGAAGAACACCCTGTATAACAGGGGTCTTCATTGTGGAACAGTTCATTTTCGGTATGCTGTTTCGGTTCGTTAAGAGTAGTCTTTGTGCCAAAATTCAGTCGAATCGTTCATGTGCGTCGAAAGATATTGGCAGCTGACATTTTATGAAGAACATCCTGTATAACAGAAATCTTCATTGTGCAACAGTTCATTTTCGGTATGCTGTTTCGGTTTGTTAAGAGTAGTCTTTGTACCAAAATTCAGTCGAATCGTTCATGTGCGTCGAAAGATATTGGCAGCTGACATTTTATGAAGAACACCCTGTATAACAGAAATGTTCATTATGCAACAGTTCATTTTCGGTATGCTGTTTCGGTATGTTGGGAGTAGTCTTTGGGCCAAAATTCATACCTTTCGTGTGCGTCGAGAGTTACTGCAACCTGACATTCTATGAAAAACACTATGTATAACAGTGATTTTTATTTTACAATAGCTCGGCATGCTGTTTTGATATTTCATGCCAAATATCAGTGTGAAGCTTCACTTGTTCAGTTGAATCCGTAGATTAGATTTCCCATGTCTACACGGATAAAGTATAAAGTAACGAATTGGAGTGGATAGGTTTGGCAACATTGCAGTTATTTTATAGGAGTGGGACGAGATTGTCAGCTGTGAATTGTCAGCTATCTTCTGACCGGTACTATAAGGTAGGTTTAATTTATGCATTATGGAATAGTTTTTTGATGAAATTTCGGGTTTCTTGCAGAGTGAATCCACTAATTTGTAAAGAATATCGAAAGGAGATTACCAGCCTATCTAATGAAAACAGGCACCTCCGGAAAATACATAAGCATGATTCTCCATACGTGAAAAGGAGGCCGAATATTATGTGTTCTCTTAGTCCGAATGAATACAGAGAGAAGTTTCCATCCTTTTATGATTTGGATAAGCATTTTACAAATATCCACAACATGAAAATCACAGAAAGTATTACTAATTTCAGAAGCCATGAACAGTTTGAAGCATGGCAAGGAGAGGAAAACAGACATGTTAATTGTGCTTGTACTAGGGCTGTTGAAAATAAGAAGGCGGATAGAATTGTGTACTACTATTGTAACAGAAGCAATTATAGAAGTATGTAGAAAGGACACTTCTGACCATTGAGAATCAACTGTGTTGAATTTAAGGATACCAAAGTAACTGTGTAAAATGTAACGTGAAGCTAGGAGGAAGTATTCATATTCAGGGAATATGCCCTTCAAGATTTTCATTTCAAATTTTGACAGATGGTAATAACAATTAACTAAGCATATATTCGTATTAATCTGATTTTATTACCTCTTATTAGACTTATTTACAGTAACATTTGTTGAAACACACGAGGAACATGTGGATATTTCGATAGCAGCAGACTCTCAAAGTTACAACAGCGAGAAGCGAGTCAGTGGTTTAGTTTCTCCACATTCAGATGAAAACGATACACTATATCTCAACGAACCTACAAGAAGCAAACGTATTTTCCAAATCATAAATAAAACTTTCTCGCACGTTTTAAATTCATCATTTTCGGGATCTTTTCATATAGTTTTTTGTTATGTAAAGAATGTATATCTTTATCTTACAAGGTTGATGGTAGTTTCTGTTTTTATATAGCTAAGGTGTAGTTAATATTGCTAATGTTCAAGATGCTTAGAAGTTGTGAAATGTGTATGATGTTTTGTAGGTGAGGATTAATGCGATGTGTGTATAGTTACAGTTCTTAACATATTAAGGTGCAAATATTAATTATAGTTAACACTCTCTTAGCAATGCTTACTTTCTTGAAGAAACACAGTAAAAGTATCCAATTTTAGAATATTATTATTTTGGATTGAAATGTACTCTGTATTTATACAAATATTGCATTTTGGTTGAGGTGTAGGGAAGTTGGGAGCTAGTTTCAGACAATCCCAAATGACATTCATATGTTAAGTTGGGATTTGAATCGATGATGTGAAAAAACTGGTTTCTCTTTGTTAGCTTTGGATTACTAACCCTGTAAGTTATCGAATATTAATTTTTTCATTTGTTATTGTGATAAATTGCTCGAAGTTTATAATAAAAACAATTTCAAATATGATTATTATGTATATTTTTTCTGTTCCTTATTCCTTTAAAGTAGTAACCTACTCTTCATTAACATTAATAAACTTTCATCTCACGTTGTGCGCAAGAAGTTAATGTATATGTGGTGAACTGTAAATTGTACTGAACTTGTATTTCAGTAGAATGTATCGTAATGAACATAATATTACATTAATTCAGTATATTGCACTGAATCACCATTTGATTAGGTATGTTATAAACAAACAGTAAAATACATTTTTCTTTAGATTAGTATTTCAACAAGTCATTCATTCGGTACATTGCCCAAAATTGAAATGTTTTGGCCTCGCAGTGTATCAATTACCATTTTATTAATAAATAGATTTAGATGTGGATGTAGAGAACGAGGTAGGAATATCACTATGAATTATCACAATGCATGATGAATTCTGAATCATTAGGATATCTCAAAAAAAAAATTCAGGTTCTTAATATATCCTTAGATAAGTAACTTTCTTTTAATCATTGACTGTTATTGTCTCAGCAACACTGTCCCAATGAAGGAAGCTTCATTATAACTTTTTGAATTTTAGAGTTTATTTCATTGAATATTAAATTTAACTTCCAAATAATTAGTATGTCTTAAAATAGTCTACTTGGCAGTTTTTTATCTGCAAATCAGTGAAGGATCTATATTTCATCAATGATTCAGTTTATAAATTTTCGTTATAAAATAGTCAATGAAGAGTGGGTTATTTCTTTGAAGGAATTAGGAACAGGAAAAATATACAATAATCATATTTGAAGTTGTTTATTTTATGAACTTCGAGCGAATAATTACAATAACAAATGGAAAAATTAATCTCTAATAACTTCCAAGGTTAGTTATTCAAAGCTAACAAAGAGAAAACAGTTTTTTCACATAATTGATTCAAATCCCAACTACAATATGAATGTCATTTGGGATTGACTGAAACTAGTTTATTTATTTTTAATTTTATTTCAGGCTCCCAACTCCCCTACACCTGAACCAAAATGCAATATTTGTATAAATACAGTGCACATTTCATTCCAAACTTGAATACTTTTAATTTGAGAAAGTAAGCAGTAAATAATTATTATTACTTCTGCAAATACTGAAGAAAATTATTTTCGCCTTCGTTTTCTAAATTTCTGAAATAGTTATCCTTCAATTGCATAAATGTTGTAGGCTGTTTCTTTCAGAATTTTCCTCATCTCCTTCTTCATTTCTTGCCGAACTTCTACCTTCTTGATTTTCAATCCTCCTTGAGTGTTCCAATTTTTTATGACATGCCATGTACAAAGGAGTCTTCCAGGTTTTTGAGGTGAACTCATAACCTTGGTCCAAGCATTGAAGTAGATAGGAACATCGTCACTCATAAAAAATTCTGCTTCAATTGGTCCACCGAGTCTTGATTTGAGAGCTATAAAAAATGTTCTTGAATTATTTGATCTCTTCTATTAGAAAGTAAAAATGCAACAGGAAATCCCATGTTATTTTCATCTTTCACTAAAACTATTGTTAGTTCCCAATCATATCTATTTGTTCCATGCGTTCCATCTACACATATTATCTTTTTAAATTCTCTCAGTTTTTTTCCATGACTCCATTCATGTATGCTACAGCAAAATCTTCATTCCTCAAGCCAGGGTAACATTCACCTTAAATAATTCCCAGATAGCACAGGACGTCCTAAGGACGTCCATAACATGTCCATATTTGGTCGGAACGTCCAGGACCAATTCTGGACGTTTTAAGAACGTCCAGTTCGTTAAATCCTCAGAACGTCCAGAAAGCGACCTCCTTAGAACGTCCATTCTACGTACGAAAATTATATCTTCGAATTGTTCATTTGTGTGATTACTGGCATTATTCAGATCGAGTCTATATTTTGCTATTGGATCATGATATAAATATGCCGATTCTGCCTCTTTGTATAGATTTTACTGTCAGATCAAGATTTTGATCGACCTGAGAATTTATAAATGATATGCTTGGTGAATAATAAGAGGAATAATTATAACACATTTGCAAAACTATCCTAGTATGAAGTATCATTGTTCAAACAATAGAAGAGGTATAATGCGATTGTTCAAACAATTCCATTTTATACAATGTTAATACCATTGTTTAAGGAGAAGATAGTTAGTTACTCCCCATACTGATCTTGTTGGACGTGGTTTCATTGCGACATCTATTGGAACACTGCAACATTCGATGAAATCGTGCCCCATGCAAATACGCCCTCTTAAATATCAAACATTTTATCAGGTGACTTAAAACAGTTTTCTGCTTGAGTAAGACTCTTGAACGTAGATATAGGAAGATCTACGCCCTTGAAATAACGACGTGAGGAAAAAAATATTGTAATTGAATAATTGAGCGGGTACTTTTGAAATCCGTAACTTTCTAATTTAACATTTAATTGTTTATTAATCTGCATAAATAATTTTAAAAGTTGGAAATGAGTTCGAAATCTATATTAAATGGTGTCAGGTCAGAATTTCATGAGACTATGTAATTCCGGTTAAACGTTTGAAGTAGCGTTACAGAATGAACTATAATAATAAAAATAAATGAGTTTATTTCGAAAAATAATAATTAGTAGTTCCATATTCAAAAAATTAAAGTTTCCTAGCAATTTAAAAACTCGAAAACATTTGGGCAGTATCATAACTGTTGTTTGCTAGAACAACATGTAGAGAAAGTAATTTCAACTAAGTCTATTCCTCCCTATTGCAGAGCAAAGCTATGCAGTGATCCAGTTGTCAGGTTTTTTTTTGATCAGTTAATTCTGAATGATAAATGGACGTGATTATTTACTGAATATTCTCCCATTTTTGCAGACTGGCATTTTATGGGTCAGAAAATCACAACAAAAGTACAGGTTCTTCAATTATGAATTATTGTAACATTGCATTAGGCTCAAAAAATTTCTGTGATATATGACTCTTCTCCAAAAATATCGATTCACATACAATAAATTTCGAAGGAAACAATTTAAGACCTCGATATTTGTTTGTTCCTTAAATTTACAGAACTACAAATCGAATCGAAATCTCCCCCAAAGTTTTAACCAGGTACATTCTCTACAGGTGAGTGAAATGATAATTATTGAAGGCTTTCACACATTAGGGGGGGCCTTTAAATAGCTGTCAATATTTGAAGTCATCCACACTGATAATCATTTCAGAGAAACTTACTCTTGCCCCGATTCGTTATTTTATATTTACATTCTAAATCATCTGTAAGGTAAAAATAAGACACCATCATTTTTGTTGAAGACCCCTTTACTTCACATAATTTGGTATACATATATTGATTTCAAATAATTCTGGGTTATTTATTGAAAAGCTTCCAACAAAACTATTATATATTATTATTTGGAAATAAATTTTAAATCTTTGAAAAAAAGAGACAGCTTATTTAATGTACTAACACAAATTGTAGTTTCTCAGACAATGTTCACAAATACATAATTCACAATAGACATATTTATGTTTATAAGGGAAATTATAATATTTAATTATTCGTCAAATAGGTAAAGGCTTACTTCTGTTCCTGGGTTATAGTAAACAGTTTTGAAAGAAACTATCAGGTATACATTAGAATATGTAGATTGAGGTCTCGAAATTTATTTCAATGTAATATCGAAAACTTTATGAAAAGAGATTTGTTTCAAAACAATTATAATAATTACAAATGGCACAATGTTTTGGTTGACATAAATATGAATAGTATGGATCTATACAGACACAACAAATACAGTATTTCAAACTTTCCACTTAGGTCACTAAATTTTGTTTATTTCATTTACTCATTTCGATTTTACGCACTTTGACTATGTTACTTCGAATGGAAAGATTGAACTATTGTATTACATAAGGTAGGTCATATACAAGTAAGATAAATATTAACGCCGTTGCAGACAATTAAGTGAATCAATTATATCTATGAGAATATTTATAACTCATAAAAAACCGAAACAAAACGAGATCAGCGAGAAAAATGTTATCTTTCAATTAGTTTCGATGAAGGTTATTTCACAAATTTTATTAGTGGTTATTCATTTATATGTTCCAAAAATGATTCAACCTAATAATAATTTAAACAAGCTTACATGTGAATAGATTTAGGAGGAGTAACATAACATTTCAATATATGCCTTTGCATTATGAATAACATATATTATTATATATTTTGCGCGCTCTTGTTTCATTCAACTAAGTATTGAAATGGAGAGGAGCCGTCCAAACATTTACGTCAGTAATCATAACTATTTTATTTTTCCATTGAAGATAAAATTCTGCTGAATTAGGGTCGTTTTGATCCCAAGTATATATATATTCCAATGTGAAGAAACATGTATAGATCTGTCACATAAAAAAAATTAATCCTTTCCTAGATAAGTTGTATTTCAATGTAAATCCTAAATGGAGTATTCCTTTTCCAATATTTGTATAAGAATCTTTAACATTCAGCTCTTCTATTCTTCATGATGAAAGGATATAAATGGTTTGAGACGACGTAATCATTGATGCATGGATTTCAAGTACTACCTGGGCTCCCAGTTTTTACTGAAATAATGAAAATTTTATAAAATATATTATTTTGTATTTTGAGTCTGAGAAATTTTCAAGAGCTAAATGTATTACTTATTCATATATTATTCTAAACTGTTTTCCATATTGTTGAAAAGTCACACATTTTTTCTATCATCAATTGTACATATTTGAATAATTTTTCATAAGTGCATATTTACCAGAGGATTTTTGATTTTTGTTTATGGATATTTTTCCTTCCATTTCAACAGGTATGCTTCAAAAGAATTATTGTGATAATATATTATATTTTAGAAATTTTTCAGCTTTTAGGGTTTTTTGAAATTTGAGAAATATGATTTTCATCTCCGAACAATATCTTTTCATCAGTTAGATTGTAGATCTTAATGTTCATGGTTGAATACATTCTGAAAATTGAATAGAATTATTGTCTATAAAAACTTTCCCTATCGTATAAACCTGAATCATCTCATATTATCACTACAAACATTACAGACGGAAAGGAACAATTATCAAAAAAATGTTGAAAAAAGGAATATTATACTCAACAAGTTAACTGTAGGATGAGTGTAAATTATTGAAAATAAGAACTATTTTCGTGAATCGGAGTATAATAAAAAAGTTTTAAAAAAATTCTGATTTCGAGCAAAACAGAACAGTAGTGACTAGGTTAACACATAATTTTGATTTTAATGTTCAGGAACAATTATCGGAACAAACTAAAATTTGAAGCACTGTAACGAAGTGATTTTCGTTACTAAGAAATCAATCATTTTGTTTCATTTATTTCGAGAGATTTCCTAACAGGAATGAAAGAATTATTACTTCAAATCTACTCCGATGCATTTCAATCTCCGACCTATTTTAACTAAGTGATTTTCATCACTTAAGAATTGTCAAATTAATTATATTTCGTTTTGAGAAATTTCCTATCAAAAGGAATTATTCTATCATATTTATTTCGATGCATTTTCAGTTTCCGTCCTATGTATAGAAACCACGCCGTACTTGGCGATTTATCGCTTATCGCAGTTTTTTTCACATGTTTACGGCGGTCTCGGAGATTGAATTGTATGAAAAACGGGTAAATGCGTGTTTACGTGACCCGCTGTATAATTCTTTCAGAGAACAAAGGAATTTGAATGAACCAATCAGGGAACCGTAAAACATCCTACCCTAGGAAGTTTCTCGAAATTTTGGACATGTGACATCCCCACTTTTCCGAAGTTATAAAAGGACTTGTCCAGACGAAATGGGCAACTTTTTGAGAGTATTTCGAGCCGTCAAGTCTAGTCAGATTTTTGCTATTCCGGATTCAATTCACTATTCTGCAATAATTAGTTATTAACATTTTTATCGTGTCAAATCCGACAATTATTTCAAGTAAATTTGAGAAGTAATTAAATCTTCAAATTTGACAACCGTATACAGTGAGTGAAAGTGGTGTTTCACCTGGTAAGAACCCTTTGGGCTTTATTCGGCTTTCCGTTTGATTTCTACATATTTTCCTGTGTTCCATTTCTATTTTCCGTTCAATACAAATCGGGAAATAATTTAGCGATATTATTTAGTATTCCGGTGAATAATTTTTGTAGTGTTTTCGGGAACGTTGTGGGGGACATTACCTGCAACCTTAGTTCAATTGCCCTCTCATAGGGGTTGAATTGAGGTGGTACTGTAACCAAGTTATCCTCGAATTATCTGGTTGTATCCGACGCTCTGGGCTAAGCACGGGCGAAAGATACAGGCTGTGATTCGAGTTTGAATTAGCGAGACGTTTCTGAAATATCCGGTTTATTCGTTTCGTGTGTTGGAATACTGCCGGTATATTTTAGCTGATAATTTTTGTAGTGTTTTCGGGAACGTTGTGGGGGACATTACCTGCAACCTTAGTTCAATTGCCCTCCCATAGGGGTTGAATTGTGGTGGTACTGGACCCAAGTTATTCCTCGAATTATCTGGTTGTGTCCGACGCTCTGGGCTAAGCACGGGCGAAAGATACAGACTGTGATTCGAGTTTGAATCAGCGAAACGTTCCTGAAATAGCCGGTTTGTCCATTCTGTAATTCGGATCACTAGCGTAATATTTTAGTAGGTCATTTGTAGATTGTTTTCGGGAACGTTGTAAGGGACATTGCCTACAACCTTGGTTCGATTGCCCTCCCATAGGGGTTGAATTGAGGTGGTACTGTACCTGAGTTATCCTCGAATTATCTGGTTGTATCCGACGCTCTGGGCTAGGGCTGGGACTTTTTCGCTTTTTTGTATTCGAATATTCATTCAAAAATTTATTCGATTATTCGAATAATTCATTCAAACACATGAATTATTCAATGAATACTTTTTATTCATGAATATTCAATGAATACTTTTTATTCATGACTATTCAATGAAAACTTTTTATTCATGACTACTCAATGAATACTTTTTATTCATGAATATTCAATGAATACTTTTTATTCATGAATACTCAATGAATACTTTTTATTCAATGAATACTTTTTATTCATGAATATTCAATGAATACTTTTTATTCATGAATACTCAATGAATACTTTTTATTCAATGAATACTTTTTATTCATGAATACTCAATGGATACTTTTTATTCAATGAATACTTGACTTTTCAATGAATACTTGACTTTTCAATGAATACTTGGCTATTCAATGATCAGTTGACTATTCAATGAATAGTTGACTATTCAGGGAATAGTTTACCATTCAGTGAATAGTTTTAATTCATGTATAGAATAATATCCACTGAATAGATCAATATGCAGCGAATAGTTGGATGTTCATTTATCCATGAATATTCGTTACTATTCCTAAATATTTATTTATTCAGGACTGCTGATTAGTGGTTAGTTGAGTAATCCATCATTCGTAAAATTACGATTGAAAGTTTGAAAGATTATTTAACTGACTATTCAGGAATAATTAAAACAACTTCATGTGATTCACTACGAACAAATTCTTCGATATTGCGGATGTCGATAATGAGGGTAAATAATTTTTATTTATTGGGAATTTACGTTGTACAGACATTTTATTTGTTATTCAGTCGAATAGACTCGAAATCGGGGGAACGTTCAAGGGATTCAGCGCTATTCACTATTTTTCCTCCTAGAAAATTTCTGATTTGTTGATATTGAAAAAATTTTTTTTTAGTTTGCAGTAGGTATAAAATAAAAACAAACAGCTGCAATAACAACAGCAAACATTTAAAACAAAACAAATTCACTCAATGTAACTGTTCAAAATGATTACCTCAAACTCCAATTTATTTACGCGAGTGTATCAATATCAACAGTTGGTTCGTCGAGATTCCTGAAAAATGTTTATCATTGAGCAAATTGTTGCAAGTATTTTCAAATCTCCCTTAGCTCATTTACAGTTGTCACTCCAGAAGCATATTAAAGTTTTCAGATTACTCCAAAGAAAATAGTCCATGGCGTAGGCGAGCTCCGTTCAAGTTACATTCCTAGTTTCATGAATTTCATGAATATTTGACAGATCTATTTAACGGACAGATAATAGTGAACACAGTTATCAGTTACATAAATGATAAAACTATTTCGGTATGGAAGATCCAACAATTGAATCGTAAAACTAACCCATGGGTATACAAAAGAAGTACTCCATTTAACGAACAGGTAATACTGAACACAGTTATGAGTTTCGCCTATTTCGTTATTCTTGTTGGGGGTGCCCTGGTTTTACCAAGAAATGGTCGTATTCTCATAATCAAACTTTCGTTTGGAAAAACCATTAAATGTTCCGTAAATCTACCCCTACCCCATGGGTATATTAAAGTAGTAATACCTTTGTTGGTACCTGGTACTCAATTCGTTATATATAGCGGTATTATTGATCCTAATTCTTAATATTAGTTCTGTAAAGCTCTCAATATTTCAGTTTGTTCTGAATTTTGAAGCAGTTGTGGTGTCAAAGTGATAGATCCAAAATTAAAATGTCGAAGAGAAGTAATATTTGGAAATATTTTCTGAAAAATGAAGATCAGGTTCAGTGTAAACTATGCCCTTACAATACGAAGTTCAAAGGACCTACAAGCAATCTATGGAACCATTTCAAGAACAAGCATGGAACAAATCTATCTAGGTATGTGGATATCAAATTGTAAAATCAAATTTGTGTAGATTTGTAACATTGTATTTAATTTCTACTCATTTTTTTTTTATTTTATTAGTTCAGCGTTACAACAATCTTCAAGTAAAGAAAATGGTTACTTGGAGAGTTTGGAAACAGCTTCAATTGCAGCATCTTCTATTTCGGGAACATCAGCTGGACAAACTAGAATTGATGATGTTTTCATGCCTAGAAGAATTTCCCAGGAAAGACAAGAAATAATTTCGCAGTTGATAGCCAAAATGGTATGCATAGATACTTTGCCTATTTCCTTTGTTGAAAATAAGGGCTTTAAAGATTTACTGTCCTATATAGCTCCAAATTATGTTATTCCATCTAAAAAAACAATTTTGCATCGAATTCAATCATTGTACGAAGTAGAAAAAAGTAAATTAATTGTGAAGTTGAATGCTGTAAAATATGTTGCTATAACTACTGATTGTTGGAGTTCGAGGTCCAACGAATCCTACATAACCGTTACATGTCATTATATAGATAATAATTGGCAACAAAATTCAGTCAATTTGACAACGGAAGTAATGGAACAATCACATACCAGTGTCAATTTAAGAAATAAGCTGAGAGAAATTATCGAGGATTGGAGATTGTCAGAAAAATGTGTAGCAATTGTTTACGATAATGCAGCAAATATTATTGCTGCTACTAGAGATCTTCCATATTTTGCTGTTTACTGTTTTGCTCACACATTACAATTGGTATTGAACAAAGGATTGGATGATCAAAATATTAAATCATTAATCGAAAAATGTAGTAATATCGTACGGCATTTCCAACATTCAAACAAAGCAACTAATGCTTTGAATATAAAACAAAATCAGCTGAATTTGCCGAATCATAAATTGATCCAATGCGTGAAAACTCGTTGGAATTCTACATTTTATATGTTGCAAAGGTTAATAGAACAACGTGAAACCATTATTGCAGTTTTATCCGATAGATCAACGACAACAAAGTCTCAAGCAGCTCATTTTATAATTTCAGAAGAAGAATGGTCGGACATTGAATGCCTTTTGCAATGCCTGAAACCTTTTGAGGTCGTCACCAATTTATTATCGGTGGAATCGCAACCTACCCTTTCAATGATCATGCCGATAATTCAATCATTATCACAAAACTTTATTGCCAAAAAGAATGATGAAATGGATTCGGAGAATATTAAATTTTTCAAAAATACACTTCGTATTCAATTCCACGAAAGATTCAATAAACTTTGTTTTTCTGATTCAGTGTTGTTAGGAGAGGATGTTACTCCAGTTGATGTGTGTACATTTTTGGACCCCAGATTCAAAAAAATAGAACGGTTCGTAGGTTCGCAATTTCGAATCAAACAATATTTGAAGACTGAAGTAGATAAATGTCTAGGAATGGCAATGCAAATGCATACGGAACCGGAGAAAAGAGCTTCGAATGAAAAAACTCTGCAATCGATTAAAAAGACGGCATTAGATTTCATCTTCAAAAACGATTCGCATGAATCATTAAATACCAATGGTAATAATGAAATAGACATTTACGCCTTAGATTATCCAATACCTAACGATTTCAATCCACTAGAATGGTGGAAAAACAATGAGAACAAGTACCCCAAATTGTCGGAACTGGCAAAAAAGTATCTATGCATACCATCAACATCTACTTCATCAGAGCGCGCGTTTTCTAGAGCTGGTAATATAATTACCGCTAAACGTTCATGTCTTAAAGGTTCATCAGTTCAAATGATTTGTTTTATTTCACAAAATCTGTCAAGTATGCCATAATTAGTTTAAATTTTAAATTATTTTTTTACATATTGAATTGTGTCCAGATGAATTTCGAGTATTATTCATTCATCACGTGTTGATATTATTCATATTTCCAATGTAATATTCAACTTTGATAATTTCTCATTGATGAAATCCCAATTCTATTTTTATTCCTTCAGATGAATAGCAGTATTATTATTAAATGAAATAGAATGTATATAATGTACCCCAATTGAACAAATTGATAGAATGAATAGTTTGAATTCAAATTGTGTAAGTGTATTGATTTCATTATAATTTTCAGTAATTTTAACATTATGAGGGTTACTGTAAATAACTTGTGGATTTCGTTATGATTTGTATTCACTGTTTACAATAGAATATAAATAATATATATGTATATATGATTTTTTTTCAATGTTATACCTTTCTTCAGTGTATGGATTAACAATTTTTACCAAAAAATAAATTTTCTCCGTCCCATCCCTAGACAACAAATTATTTCCCGAAACTGTTCCACACATATTTTAAGAAATTGCATACATAAAATATATGAAGATTCTTGAAATTATACTTGATTATGATAGATTTGTCATTCAGTATTCAAATATTATTTATATGTACCAATTCGAAAGTTGCAAACTCCAGAATCCAGAATATCGAAGAATTTGTTCGTAGTGAATCACATGAAGTTGTTTTAATTATTCCTGAATAGTCAGTTAAATCGTGAATAGTCAACTGTTCATTGAATAGTCACGTATTCATTGAATAAAAAGTATTCATTGAGTATTCATGAATAAAAAGTATTCATTGAGTATTCATGAATAAAAAGTATTCATTGAGTATTCATGAATAAAAAGTATTCATTGAGTATTCATGAATAAAAAGTATTCATTGAGTATTCATGAATAAAAAGTATTCATTGAGTATTCATGAATAAAAAGTATTCATTGAATAATCATGAATAAAAAGTATTCATTGAGTATTCATGAATAAAAAGTATTCATTGAATCTTCATGAATAAAAAGTATTCATTGAGTATTCATGAATAAAAAGTATTCATTGAGTATTCATGAATAAAAAGTATTCATTGAATAATCATGAATAAAAAGTATTCATTGAGTATTCATGAATAAAAAGTATTCATTGAATCTTCATGAATAAAAAGTATTCATTGAGTATTCATGAATAAAAAGTATTCATTGAATATTGCAAATCCAAATTATTCGAATAATTATTCAATGAATATTCGGATATTCAAATCATTCATTCATGATTCCCAGCCCTACTCTGGGCTAAGCACGGGCGAAAGATACAGACTGTGATTCGAGTTTGAATTAGCGGAACGTTCCCGATAGTTCCTTTCAGATTTACGGAGTGCTCTGTCGTCACGGCCTTGTATTTTGATCAGTCATACTCGACAGTGTTTCGGAGTAGATCGACATTATTTCCGGATTTTCCTCTTTTATTGGGTTGCGTCGAACGCCCTGGGCTAAGCTCGGGCGAACCATTCAGCCTAGTATTAAGGGTTTGAACCGGTAATACGGACACGGAGGTACTGTCGATCTAGTTGGCCGTGGCGTTCATAAATTGAAGTGGGTGCGCCCTTCAGGCCACACACTCATCGTTGTTTGAGACATTGGGACCACTTGTTTTCTCGGAACACAGGTCAATACCGTAGTCAAAGCCGGTCCTGTCTGTTTACTGCTTCCTCACTTGTATTTGCTCATTATATGCTCTCATTGTCCGTCATTCACTAATTTGTTGATACCGCCATTTTTCACCGCTTTTATCACCTGCTCTGCTCGCTCATCTTATTCCTCACGACCGTTCACCGTTCTGCTTAGTTCAAGATTACATATTTCTGCTTTGTTAACATCGGACTGTACATTATTTCATTGCTTTGATCATTTCTTATATTGTGTAAATAGTAATATTGTTCATATCATAATAAGTTCAGACACATTGACAATCAACATCAGACAGCTCTTTGTGTAAATATAATTGTGGTCAACAGTGCAAGTGACACCGTGAAAGTTTGTAATATATCTGTACATACATAGTGTGAGTTTCATTCCTGTGATATTGGTCTTCTCTATAAACAAAGAAATTACCACCAAGCAATCGCTAAGATCTTAGATTGCATCGAACCCTTCTCCAACTGTGTAAAGGCTACCTGGGAAGGACAGAGAAGTGTACGACAAGGAGTTGCAACCTTGGACCAAAATTTGCAACTGGCGCCCGAGAAAATAAATCAAAACCGTTTAGTCACACAAGCCCGAGAAAAGGTCGTCACGGCACCCTTGCTGAATATCGACCTTAAAGTTTGTGCCAAATTTCATCGAAATCATATTGAAAGTCTCCGAGGAAAAAAAAATGACAAAATAAAGAAAATTTTCTGATAAATCTTTTTTAATATTTTGTAGCCAATATATACAGTACAGAATATCGCATCAAGTGGCGCATTTACATTCTTCTAATAATCACGAAGATTCAATCTGATCGCATCAGTACTTCTCGAGGTATTGAGGAATTAACCTCAAACCTTCAAATAACAACGAAATTTGACATATTTTTTTCCCTATATCTCCGTAAATTAATACCGGATCAAATTGAAATTTGAAACACTGTTTTTAATAACAACTTCAAGATGTGTGCCCAATTTCATTGAAATTTGATCGATAGTCTCCGAGAAAAAAAAATTACACAAAAATTTCGAACATTTTCGAATAAATCCACATTGAGTTGCGCATTTGTATTCTCCAGCTAATTACGGAGTTTTAATTTGATCGCATCAGTTCTTCATAAGACATCGAGGAACCTCAAAGTTTCAAATTGGTATAACTCCAAAAACGCTGAAACTTTCCTTCGAAAATTGGAGCACATACGGACGGCCAGACAGAATTAAATTTGACCACCGATTCATCTTCAGGGAGTCCAACCTGATCGTTTAAGACCATTTTTAACTAAAAATTCGAAATTTCAGGTATTCAGACAAAACAAAATATCGCGCTGCTCCCCAGAAAAAAACGCGTGAAAACAATGAACCTACATTTAAAAAGTTTAGGTTTCATTTCAAATCTAGTTCGACATTGGATGAAATTGATATCTCATTATCTTTTCCAAAGTTATTGTTATCAATAATTAACAAATTAAAAATAAAAAAAAGACAAAAACTTACCAGAATTTAAAATCCACTGTCTACATCTGACAGGATCTTTAGTTGGGAAACTGAATTTTCGAAAGCTCGGATCTTGCCTGGCCGATAATCCACAATGAAAATAATACACATTTATCTGCAGACATCTGAAAAACAATTCACGATTAATTAAGTTTGCATCAAGGGATTCCTTATTCTTATACAAAACTACATCAACTGCTTAAAAGTTCATGCAGAATTACGTGAGGACCAAACGAATAAAAGATCGCTAATATGAAATATTTGGGAAAAAATTGCAACTTTTTTTAAAACCGTTTTGATGGCACATACATCACGAAATTCTGCAGAAGCATTTGCTAATGAGAAACAAAGTTTCATCATGATCAGACAATTATTTTTAGAAATAATATTTTGAAAATATTTTTCAAATAATGTCAATATTTCACATATATTGAAAAGTAGTTTAGAATTCATGGAAAATATCCCAATGGACATAATACGAGATAAATAAATATCTAACCGAAAATGCAACGTACGTCAGTATCATGTGAATAAATGAAGTACCTATACAAAGATGAATATATGTTTTCATTTTAGATGTCTTAAAAAAAGTTATACAGAAATTGTATTTCAATCCTTCAATCAGAAACAAGCTCAAATGTTCTTAAGAACAAATTTATTTTATTCACTTGAACAAGAATCAACTTTCGAGTCGTAATGTACATTTGAATACTTGATTCCAATTTGGTTGTTTTTCGATATATCGAAAAAGAAGCAAACTGAAATCAAGTATTTCAGATGTACATTAAGTCTCGAATTACGAACTTACCTTCGAGCTGGATCAAATCCACATGAAAACTTGAGTCGGTATACCCTTGTAGCCCGAAACAGACCACAATCACTTTCTTTGCCTTTGCCACAAGTCGTCTATACGAATTAACAGAATAGGTACGTTATTCCTTATTTCACACAACTCACTAGGTCAATTCAATGACACGCAGAGCAGGTGCTGAACGAGAAAGGATAGTGATCGGCATAATCGAATGATTTCAATAATCGAAATATCGGCATTCGAGATATTTCAATAATCGAATGATCATTCGAATGATCATTCGAGAGGTCCACCTCTCGAATAGTCCAACTCGCCTCTCGGGTGGGTTGAATTACTGTATTTGAATTCAGAGTTGTCAGATTAGGGGATTTTTCCCGAAGATGATGGGATTTTTTTCACTTGGTTATTTTTTCTTGGGGATTTCTTCTGGATAAAAATTCTTCCACGGGGTATTATCAGGGGATTTCAGGTCTTGGACAATTCGACTCAAATCCAGACTAGCGGTCCCCTACCCGTAAATTTTCGGAATTTTTCGACGAATCCGCCGGCAACGAAAGTACAGATGATGGACAAGATATACCGATGTTTGTTTCCCAGATGCATAGCAACATAGCATAACAAGATGACAGTAGACCAATAAAATTTTCCCCCTTTAGCGTCCTTTCGACCGATATTATTTTAATCGAAGTATTAATCGTAAATGCACCAAGTTGTTTTCATTTTCATCAGGGCGTTCGTATTTTCAACATAGTTTGATCGATTAATTCCGATTAATAATCAGATCCATCGTACTCGGCGGTCCATTGAACTGATTAGATGGATACTTCTGACCTTACTTTAATGTTTGTCTAGAAATTTTTGTGGATTAGTCAAATATTGTTAGGTGTTAAAAGTATGAGGAAGATGTGGTGAAGATGATTCAAGGCTTACTGATGAGTCCACCACTTAAATATGGTGGAACTTTGCCACAAAAATAGTTGAGGAAGATATTTAGGTGCATTTTCCTCAATATAATTCTCGATTTTTAATACATGTCTTTCATTTTTCTTCCTTTCCAAATCAAATATTCAGAAGAAGAAAATTCTGAATATTTGATTTGGAAAGGAAGAAGAATGAAAGACATATATTAAAAATCGAGAATTATATTTAGGAAAATGCGGCATTATTGCCGCATCCATAATAATGATCTTCGATAAGAAAATGTGTAAAAACACAGCAAGTAACTACAATAGAATGATACAATATCTGAAAAATAACCGATTTCTCTTGATTTTCGTACATTATGATATACCGTACGTATTCGTTATCAATGTTTACACCAGAAAACCGTTCATTCGAAATTCAAGTCCTATAACGAAATTCATCGAGAATTCTCCGATTCCTGTCCTTATTTTCACAGAATGATTAGTAAATTTCCAATAGATTTGATGACGTCACGTCAATCGTATTTTCATCGCTCGATCGAATTCATCGCTTTAACTGATTAAAATAAAAACGCTCACAATACTTTTGCTTCACAGTTTATTACCTCTCACCATTATGAAGGCTGTGACGATGAACTGATAAACAAATTCCATTTTGCCTCGGAACCTCCTGATTGCAGGGTAGCGAAATTCCCAAATTTATTTATGACTCACCATAATTTACACCTCTCGGTGTTCTTTGTCGGCTTATTCAGTTGTGGAAGTAGGTATTAATGAGAGGGATTCAAAATATTTTTTGGATCAGTAAAATGGAGAAATTTGATTTTGTAATTGTTCTTTACATGGGTGATAATTTATTCGTATTTTTAATAAATTTGTATAGTGTTAAATCTTGTGGTTTTTTTTGGAAGTTTATTTTGGGGTATTTTGACATTTTGAGACTCACTGAAGATATTTGGACAACTGAAATTGAAATAATTATAAGACAAGAATCTTTTGGGGATTTTTTTCCAATTTTCTAGAATTTGGGGAGTTCTGATGATGCGTCAACTAAACAGATTACTGCAATGATCTGAAATAAATAATGCCATTGAAGGTTGTTCCGATTTATTCCTGAATTGTATTACGAGCCAATAAAGAAAGTATCAATGCATTGTATTACGGGCATTTTATTGATGATTTGTAAACCCGAAAATTTGAAGGTTTTGAGGAATTCACTGTTACTTTACAAATAGAGTCTAGACGAAAAATTCTCCGTATTGTAGAGAATTTATATTTTGGGCTGAATTTCAGGTGCTGAATTTTTAATGACTCTCTATTTCGGCAATTTGAAAAAGGTGCAAAATACAACATAACTGGGCTTTCCGTTAACGATTTCCTAAGTATTTTTTTTTCACACAATAGGATTTAGTTTTGTATATAGGACCTATTCGTTACCAGTACCAAAAAATTTGACCCTGTTGGTCGTAAATGCGAAAAAGATGCATAATAAACAATAATACACCTGAGCTCGGTTTTTCCAGTCTCAATTCTCTGGTGGGGTTTATTGTTCATCTGACTGGAACTGGTGTTTTCTTTTCATGATTCGTTACATCGACGTCATTTATAAACATGAACGAGGAGGATTACTGAACTGCCATTAAGCTATAATTCCGATTCATAATTGTACACAATACAAGTAAATAAAGGAGATATGATTTCATTCCATCGCAGGTTTTTTATTGAAGATCTTATACCTGAACATTTGAAATCGTGAAGGTATCTTCAGTTCATGAAATCCAATGTAAATGGTCTAAATATTACTTAAATGAAATGAGGGTCGGTTCAAAATCAAATATAACTGAAATATCAGGATCAATGTTTCAGGTCGAAATTTTAATGACAGTGTTCGTCGGCAATTTGAAAAAGATGCAAATACACCCGAATGGGGTTTTCCCAACAATGGCACTTTACAACTATCATAAAATTTTAAATTTTCGCCAAATTTCAGAAAGGTACGTAACAAGATGAGGACTGATTCCAAGAAGTTCATCCCTACGATAAGGGTTTGGTAGTGGGAGATTGCTGTTAGGTACTTTTTTTTTGCATTTATAAATAAGTTTACAGGATCTACACCTCAGTTGAAAATAATTGTTTCACTTATCCGATCTATTCAGTTGTGTATTGGTTCGTTCGTCCTCAATTTATAATCGTCAAATATGAGACCCAGCGCGAAAAAATCTATTGTGTGGAATTTCTTTTCCAAATCTGCAGATAGTGAATTCGTGACATGTGGGATATGCAAGAAAACATTCAAATTTTTTAAAAATACAACTAATCTGAAAGAGCACCTCAAAAGAATTCATCCGATTCAATTCATGACCGCCGATGAGCTGCCTCCGAAAGAAAAAAAATCTGGTACACTTTCAGAACTTGGATGCTCTAGCACCGAAAACTCATCAATCCCTCTGGATACCTGCCAAACTTCGACCAGCCAACCTTCGTCCATCCAACCTTCGTCCAGCCAACTTTCGTCCAGCCAACCTTCGACCAGTCGAAAGCGAGGAAATGAAGAAATTGTCGGGGAAATAGATGTTGAGCGAGCCAGTTACCCTCCAACTGAACGTATTCGTCAACTTAAACTTTGGGGGGGCACGCCCAATACGATTTCTGAAAATCAACAAGCCGAATTGGATGACTGCATTGTGAAAATGATTGTGTGTGATTTTCAACCCTTATCGGTAGTGGAAAACAGAGGATTCTTAGAATACTCAAAAAAATTACAACCTCTCTACAAGCCGCCCAGTAGGAAATATCTCACAAATGTGTTAATTCCAAAAAAATTCGATGAGTGCGTTAGTAAAATTAAAGTATTATTACAGAAAGTTGAAAATGTCGCCATTACAACAGACATCTGGAGTTCGGACAGTAAGTTATCCTACTTGAGTGTGACCTGTCATTTCATTTATAATGATACCATGGAAAGAAGAGTGTTGAGTACAAATGAAATCAAGGGATCACACACTGGAGAAAATATTGCCGCAGTGTTGACAGAAATTTTTAATGAGTGGAACATTTATGGAAAAATTATAACGATAGTGTCAGATAATGGTTCGAACATAAAAAAAGCCATAAATGACCATTTATTCAAACGCCATCATCCTTGCGTCGCTCATACTTTGAATTTGAGTGTAGTTGAAGCAATAGGAAGGAATGAAGTGTTCACAACAATTTTGAAGAAATGTAGAGGTGTAGTTGGTCACTTCAAACACAGTGTGATGGCCGCTGAAAAATTGAAAAAAACGCAGGAACTCTTGAAAGTGCCAAGGTTAAAAGTAAAACAAGATGTGTCAACCCGTTGGAATTCAACACTTATTATGTGCGAACGTCTAGTATTGTTAAAAGATTCTTTGACAATTACCCTCAGCAATTTACCGCGCGCACCTGAGTCCTTGGATGCTGCTGAGTGGGAGATATTGGTGGATTTCAATAAAATTCTGAAACCTATGGAGTTAATGACCGTGGAATTGTCAGGTGAAAAATATGTCACAATGTCCACGATAATTCCTCTGGTGAGGGGTCTGCAATTTTCACTCAAATCTCTCAGACCAGAAACTGATGTGGGTAAAATGCTGAGGGAAAACTTACAAGACGTTGTCGCTCGTAGGTTAGGAAACTTGGAAAGTAACAGAATATGTGCTAAGTCAACTTTCCTGGACCCCAGGTTCAAGAAAATTTCTTTTGGACTGAGAAAATGCTGATAACGCTCAGCAATACGTTATTGATGAAATAAATAGTGGCATTTCAAGCACTGTTGTTGTGAATGAACAGCAGAAATCACAAACTCCTGAGATTCAAGAAAGTGGTGGTGAAGTCGACCCTAATTCGTTGTGGTGTGATTTTGACGCGAAAGCGGCGAATCAAAAAGTCGTGTTAACACCCGCCACGACAATAATGGTTTCAGTGCGTCAGTATGTAGAAATGCCACTTTTAGACAGAAAAAAGGACCCACTCGAATTTTGGAAGGCACATAAGCAGTTTTTTCCAGAATTATATAAGATGGCTATGAAACACTTATGTATTCCAGCAACTTATGTGCCATCGGAAAGGGTTTTTTCCAAATGTGGTCAACTGACGAATGCCCGTCGTAATAGACTTTCCCCCAAAAATTTGAACCAGATAATTCTTTTGAATGGTGAAATGTAATAAATTTCATGTTTCTTCATATTATGATATTCCATTACACACATTTATAGAACCAGTAAATGAAAAATAAAATATATTCATTGAAAACAGACTTGTATCTCATTATTTTTACATTCGCCTTTGTTCTGCCATATATCTTGTTATTTCATTCCAGTTTTTTTAAAGGGAATAATTTATAGGTTTCACAGTACATATTTGTCGTTGATTTAAAAATTTTCACACCTTGACACGAAATACATATTTCTTTGATGAAATGTGATTTTTTCTTTTATATATTTTAAGATTATGTGATTTTTTCAATGTAAATTCAATATGTGCCGGTCATTTTAGAATAGATAATGATGATTCTGAAAATTGCTTATCATTCAATTAAAACAAAATTTTAAAAATTCACTCTTTTGTTTCCTCAAGTTCGGATAAATCCTGGAACATTCCTTGTTATAATTTTTTTCTGTCTTGAAGAACGGAGAATTGCTATAGTACTAGGGAAAATCCAGGAAAACAGAATTACTACTCAATCATATCTTGTCCTTGCTCTAGAAATACTAAAATTGGAATCAATAAAGGCATTTAACGACTTGAAGTTGAACAAATTGCAAACGCATTTCACTTCAAGTGACAACTATTGAATGTTTAAATGTTTAAAGCTACTCATCAAATTAGTGAAATACATCAATTACTAATCTTAATCAGTAATACCTATGAGATGCGAAAGAATCGCATGCATCGATTGTTAAACAGAGATCAAAAACAGTAATCCGAAATGCGAGAGAATCGCTAGCCTCGATTATTATTTCGAATGAATCATCGACCAATAATCGACGCAACACCGAGAGGTTTCATTCATTCGAGAGATCCAAATTAGTAATCCGAGATGCGAGAGAATCGCTAGCCTCGATTATTATTTCGAATGAATCATCGACCAATAATCGATGCAACACCGAGAGGTTTCATTCATTCGAGAGATCCAAATTAGTAATCCGAGATGCGAGAGAATCACCAGCCTCGATTATTCATCGAATGAATCATCGACCAATAATCGACGCAACACCGAGAGGTTTCATTCATTCGAGAGATCCAAATTAGTAATCCGAGATGCGAGAGAATCGCCAGCCTCGATTATTCATCGAATGAATCATCGACGAATAATCGACGCAACACCGAGAGGTTTCATTCATTCGAATGATCATTCGAGAGATCACAACACAATCGTTGCGTAGATTGTTGGTTCGGCAAGATTCGGACTCCTCGGCAGTCACGTACCGATCCCACCCGAAGGGAGAGAATCATTCGAATGATATCATTCGGATGTTTGAAAATATCTCGAGATAATCGAGAGGTTTCAATAATCGAATGAATCGATTATGATCATTCGATTATGCCCATCACTAAAAGGAATGTGAAGAAAACAAGATACATGCTAATTGAATAGAGATGGGGAAATAAATGAAAGAATAGATGCTTGCAAAACCATGGAACGTTCGAATTTACGGGAGGGAAAAATGAACTGAGAGTTGTTGATGAGAGACATCTATTGAATCACATTAAACCCAACCAACTATTTTGCTGTAATGATTATCGACGTACGGATCAACTAAGAATTGCAAAACGTTTTTCCCTCCTGGGGGCTAGCGACATCTATTGATGGATTCCATCGTCCTCCAACAAAATTTACACTGAAGTAACTAACTATCTTCTCCTTAAACAATGTTAATACCATATCCTCGGAATTAAGAATAAGGAGACGGTTATTGTGGTTCTGTGTTCTTTTGTGAAGTGTGACCGTCATGTCAGATGTCAATGGTTGTTAAATTTTTAACGGGACGCCACACGAAAGATAGAAATGAAAATAGCTAAGGAAAATATATTATTACAGAGACATTGTCTCAGATTATTATTCAGATCAGATTAGATTCTCAAAGGATATCAGTGATTTCAAGGAATATTGAGATACCGAAAGGTTAGTAAACATTATAATGTCTTAACTAAGGAAACTTAAACACCCATTCCCACTTGAGTTTCATGAACCTATATTACATCATTCCTTTTTCGTGCCTATTTGTCTGCTGACTGACGGTTCACAACAAATTTGTATGCGTTCTAGCCGGTTTCGTTAACTGTTTTAGGTTTCCCCACAAATAAAGTAGTCAAGTGGTACGAGTTCCAATCATTTCATTCTTCATAATAAATTCAATTACAGGATATTGAGTAAATGATGCAAGTCATTCCAAGAACTTGCTCCACAATGTTGCTGAATGTTCGATATTTCATATACCGTTGAAAGCAAGATCTTAAGCAAGAACTGCTGAAAAAACAAGTGACTTGGAATCAGAGTTCAAGTCAAAAACCAATTCTTTCTTCAACGAAGAATCAATAGGTGATATAAGTCTTCTTCCTTCTCTTTAATTAAAAAAAAATAGTTACTTATAGAATTTCTAAACAACATACACATACACCATGTTCAATAACATATTCTTCATTTTACAGTTAATGAGACAGTTTCAGAGCCTAAAAGTATTAATGGTGAGCTAAGTTTTGATTATATACGATTGAATAACTGTTTTCAGAAATATATTTGAATATATCTAATTTTTTCTTTATAGGTCATCTGAAGTTGTCCAGGATATGTTGGACTCTTCCGTCCATTCTAATACTTCCTTCCATTAAAAGGAGTCTGATGGAATTCACAACGATAAATATAATTTAAATTTTCCTTCGATTTCAGAACAAGAAATAATTGAATTTGATGCTATTTTAAATATTGAAACAAATGAAAATGTGAGTTGATTTAATATTTTTGCTCTTTATTGTTCGTAATACATATTATAATGTTGCTTCCAATCATGAGAATGAAGAGGGTTTTTGTGATGAATAAGAAAATTACTTTGCAGGTGAATAAATGCAAAAGTAGGAGGTACAAACAATTATAATATGGTGAAGCAAATATTGATTTTATTGATCACTAATGATCAAACAAGTAGTTGGTTGGGGCCAAAAGTAAAGAAGCCATGTATCATGAAAGTCACTGAGCTAATCATAAGTGAGTATTTTGTAGTCACTGCCTGTACGTTGAAGAAGATATCACAATATATTAGACACCAAAATTGATTTCATATTCACCTTGAAAAATAGGGGTATTTGAAAGAATATTTTATTAATTTTTTTTATAGGTTAATGTGAACACAGGTGCTCGCTCACATTTTTCCATATAATTCTCACGCACCAGAGATTGTGAATTATGATTTTCTCCAAAAAAATAAAAAATAAAAACTGCTTTATAATGATCAATACTGAAGAATTTGGAATTGCATCTTGATCTGCCATTCAGTTTGGATAAGCAATTTAAATTATTTTCAGGTTTAGCTGAGAAGCCAGACCGGACCAAGAAAAGAAACTGAATCGTCAATTCTGGCATGGTTGAAAAGGGCAGAGGAGAGGAAAGGTGTGAACTCAACAAGTTTTGATATCAAACAACATATAAATATTGTTAGGAAAAAACTCCTAAATAAAAAATTATAAATTATTTTCACTTATTTCCTGGAGGAATTCTGATGAATAATGAATCAATTCATTTCATTTGAAGGAGACAGGACATGGATATATACAGTGTGTCAATGTGAAAAGGTACAACACTTATTATTTCTGCCCCTATACAAAATCAGTAAATATGCAGTAGACGGTAATCTTTGGTTGGTTGGGCGGACATTTTGAATTGGTTCTAATCAATTTTCATAAACCCTGTGAGGCTGATGACAGCAACCCATATAATGTTACATGGGAAGGGGTGTTGAGTGACACCTTGTTTCGAAAGTAATTCGATTGTCTTCCAAAACAAAAATACATCTGGCCTTTTTGTTAGTACTTCCGGAAAATTGATAGAAAAAGTTTCAATGAAACATGAAAATGTTGAAAAGCACTTTCGAGTTTCATTACAACTCTTGCTATCAATTTTTCGGAAGTACTAACAAAAAAGGCCAGGTGTATGGCTTTTTTAGAAAGATGATCGAATTACCTTTGAAAGAAAGTGTCACTCAACACCCCTTCCCATGTAAGATTATATGGGTTGCTGTCATCGCCCTCACAGGGTTGATAAAATTGATTGGAACCAACTGTATAAAATGTCCCTGTACAGACAAAAGTTTAACAGTTTTTGCATTTTTTCTGATTCCGCATGGGGCGAGATATAAAGGTGGTGCCTCTTGAAACTGACACACTGTAGAATAACCCCTCGATATCTTCATGCGCCCCCAACTATGTCCATGAAACGTCCTTAAAAGGACGTCTGTAAGACGTCCTATGAATGTCCATTTTAAATCCTGAAAGGCTCTATTATGGACGTCTTGAGGACATCCTGATTAGTAACATTGGACGTTCTAAAAACGTCCATAAGACGTCCACGTCCGTAAAATGGATGTTTTGAGGATGTCCCGAATGTCCGAGCTGGACGTTTCAAGAACGTCCCTAAGACGTATTTGTGCTATCTGGGTTACTACTTCCACGACCTTGCTCCATAGGCAGCAGTAATGTACCTACCAATTCTTTTAAATAAAATGCATAATTTTCTCCTTGTCTATTCCATTCTTCAACTTTCATAGCAGTTGCAATCATATCATCTGGATTTCTTTTCTTGTCAATGTTATATTTCCTAACTAAATATGCCAAATATCCTCTAGTTAAGACACATTGAGTCTATTAACTTCCCCATCCTGAACATTTCTAGCATCTTGAATTATTCTTTCCGTTGTTATTCCTGCAGCTAATTTTTCAATAGGATGGTTCTGTTGTAACTTTAGCCTTAGGCTGGTCGTCCACTGCAAGCGATTTCGAGAGTCGCGATAGGAGCGTAAACGAACGAATTTGCGCGACAGATCCAAATGAATGGAATTCTACATAGGCTGGCAGCGAGTTCATACGGGTGATTTCGGGAGGATTCGAGCGGCGCAATCGTATCCCGATCAGTTTGGAAGTTTGGATCTGCCGCCTCTATACGCTCGAAAAGAGGAGCTAGCCGTCGGCAAGTGGAATGTATGGTTTGTGAACAGAATATTTGTTGAAGCTCGTTGTTTATTGTTGGTGAATTTTAGATGGATCAGATTGAAAGGTTAATGAATGTTGTCGTTTTTCTTACATTAAACTCACATCCAGAAGTTCTGTAGGTGTATAGTAGCCTATCTGAAGTTGGACTCTTTGGCAATAATCGGCTGTATAGCATTCCAAATATAATTAATCCAGCGTGTTTCGCCATTATCTCAGGTTTTATAGCTCTTATTGTCTCAATATCTATTATCAATTTGTTTTTTTAGTCTAGGACCAATTTTATTCCGAACATTTTTCTATATGCTCAAGTGTTTTTGGCCCAAACGTACTGTAATAATTCAACTACGTTTCAGTCAATCTCATATGCAGAACGATCTTTTCGATCACAAAATAAACATAGTTTTTTCTTTATAAAACGCTACGGATTTTTACTAGTGACCTGTTTTCTAAAATACGCATGCACTTCTGCAAAATTTTTAAAATTTCTGAACATCTGATACATTAATAACATATTTCTCTTCTGAAGGTGACTTTCACAGATAAAATTCAAATCAGCCATAATTTCGAAGTTTCACATCGTTTGTTTTCGAAGTACCCAGGTCATCAACATTCACACTTCAACTTCCATTCCAGTATTATAAATGAGTATACGATAATAATCATTCATTATCAAGATGGTGAATTTTTTCCGATAATTTCATTTTTTCTAAATTTGAATCTACCTTAGCTCAAAAACTTTCCCCATTCCGTAGCTAACATATGCCTGATCAAGTGAGATTTATCCTTGAAATGAATTATTAATTCTGAATCCATTCCGTATCACAATTTCTTCAATAAACAAGGAAATCTGAAGTAAGAATCCTCGGCTACGCAAGAACAAGAACGAAACGAAACCTCGCGAACTATCTGCCAGTGGACGACCCCGAAGCCTGAGACCGCTTCGGTCGTAAAAGCTCCTCGGCGCTCGTAAAACGCGTAGCTCATAAAAGCCCCAAATCGCTTCCAGTGGACGGCCAGGCTAAGAGTCGTTGTGCTCTTAAGGCTGGTCGTCCACTGCAAGCGATTTCGAGAGGCGCGATAGGAGCGTAAACGAACGAATTTGCGCGACAGATCCAAATGAATGGAATTCTAGGTACCCTCGTCGACTGGCAGCGAGTTCATACGGGCGACTTCGAGAGAATTCGAGCGGCGCAATCGTATCCCGATCACTTTGGATCGGCCGCGTCTATACGCTCGAAAAGAGGAGCTATCCGTCGGAAAGTGGAATGTATGGTTTGTGAACGGAATATTTGTTGAAGTTCGTTGTTTATTGTTGGTGAATTTTAGATGGATCAGATTGAAAGGTTAATGAATGTTGTCTTTTTTCTTACATTAAACACACATCCAGAAGTTCTGTAGGTGTATAGTAGCCTATCTGAAGTTGGACTCTTTGGCAATAATCGGCTGTATAGCATTCCAAATATAATTAATCCAGCGTGTTTCGCCATTATCTCGGGTTTTATAGCTCTTATTATCTCAATATTTATTATCAATTTGTTTTTTTAGTCCCCGACCAATTTTATTCCGAACATTTTTTTATATGCTCAAGTGTTTTTGGCCCATACGTACTGTAATGATTCAATTACGTTTCATATGCAGAACCATCTTTTCGATCACAAAATAAACATAGTTTTTTCTTTATAAAACGCTACGGATTTTTACTAGTGACCTGTTTTCTAAAATACGCATGCACTTCTGCAAAATTTTAAGAATTTCTGAATATCTGTGTCACCATCATTTCCTTCGATGTTTGCAGTTTTGAAGTCACGTTCTAGATACATTAATAACATATTCACCTTCTGAAGCTGACTTTCACAGATTAAATTCAAATCAGCCATAATTTCGACGTTCCACATCGTTTGTTTTCGAAGTAGGTACCCAGGTCATCAACATTCACACTTCAACTTCCATTCCAGTATTATAAATGAGTATACGATAATAATCATTCATTATCGAGATGGTGAATTTTTTTCTGATAATTTCATTTTTTCTAAATTTGAATCTACCTTAGCTCAAAAATTTTCCCCATTCCGTAGCTAACATATGCATGATCAAGTGAGATTTATCCTTGAAATGAATTATTAATTCTAAATCCATGCCGTATCACAATTTCTTCAATAAACACGGAAATCTGAAGTAAAAATCCTCTGCTACGCAAGAACAAGAACGAACCGAAACCTCGCGAACTATCTGCCAGTGGACGACCCCAAAGCCTGAGACCGCTTCGGTCGTAAAAGCTCCTCGGCGCTCGTAAAACGCGTAGCTCATAAAAGCCCCAAATCGCTTCCAGTGGACGGCCAGGCTAAAGAAACATCCTCATGTCCCACGTGTGTTTCAACAAATGTTACTGTAAACAAGCCTAATAGGAGGTATTCAAATCAGATTAATACAAATATATGGTTAGTTAATAGTTATTACCATCTGTCGAAATTTTGAGTGAAAATCTTGAGGAACACATTCCCTGAATGTGAATACTTCCTCCGAGCTTCACGTTACGTATTGCACAGTTACTTTGGTATCCTAAAATTCAACACAGTTGATTCTCCATGATCAGAAGTGTCCTACGTACCTCTGTAATTGCTTCGGTTACAATGGTAATATACAATTCTATCCCCCTTCTTATTTTCAACGACCCTAGTACAAGCATATTCAACATTTCTGTTTTCCTCTGCTCGCCATGCTTCAAACTCTTCATGGCTTCTGAAATTGATAATACTTTCTGTGATTCTTATGTTGTGGATATTTATGAAATGTTTATCCAAATCATTATAGGATGAAAACTTCTCTCTGTATTCATTGGGACAAAGAGAACACATAATATTCTGCATCCTTTCCACTTTTGGAGAATCATGCTTATGTATATTCCGGAGGTGCTTGTTTTTATTTGATACGCTGGTGAACTCCTTTCGACATTCTTCACAAATTAGTGGATTCACTCTGCAAAAAAACCGAAATTTTTAAAGAACTATTCCATAATGCATAAACTGAACTTACCTCACCGTGTCCATAATTTAGGGAAAAATCTGAAATTGTGTGGTAAAGATGTAGTTTATTAATGATATTTAGCCGGGTATAGCAATGATAATTGCTTTTTCAAAAGGTCTGGACAATTTGCACTGATAATTCTTCAAAATGTAACAGAACAGTATCAAGTCGTTAGTACGTTAGATTAAAAGTTAGTATAGCAATGATAATTGCTTCTTTTAAAACGTCTGGACAATTTGTATTGATAATTCTTCAAAATGTAACAGAACAGTAGAATTGTGTGGTAAAGATGTAGTTTATTAATGATATTTAGCCGGGTATAGCAATGATAATTGCTTTTTCAAAAGGTCTGAACAATTGGCACTGATAATTCTTCAAAATGTAACAGAACAGTATCAAGTCGTTAGATTAAAAGTTAGTATAGCAATGATAATTGCTTCTTTTAAAACGTCTGGACAATTTGTATTGATAATTCTTCAAAATGTAACAGAACAGTAGCCAAGCAAGCATCAATTCTTTAGTGCGTTAGATAGATTAGAGGTTAGTAAACCGCAATCGCAGCGAGAAATCCCGCCACGATCGAGCCGATCGATAATCGACTTCACACGAGTGCTCTCGGGTTCCTTCGGAAGTGCGTCGATTTTGATTGGTTAGGAATTGAGACAATTAATGTTTCCTGTTACAGACTAACCCAACATCAAACGATAGCCAGCTATTCCCTGGAACCTGCGCGCAAAAACGCCTTGGACTCTCTCAGGCATGTCTTCATGTTTCCATTATTTCGACAACATATTATTATAGCGAAAACTATATTGGGAAGTAATCGAATGTCGGTCTGTTAGTTTCAAATTTTAAACCGATAATGCAGCAATGTTGGACATTGAAGAATCCGTAGCTTTCCTGGGATCGTCTTAGGACCTTCCTCAACTCGAAACCCGAATAAAGCATAAGAGACTCCGTTAATGGACGAAATCGCTCGAATGGTTCCGGAGATATTTGCGTCTGGAATTTCATACGTTTCTTCTAGACATGGACGTATGCGACCATTTTCGGCAAAAATGACAACATTACAGACAATTTGCTGAAAAAGTCTTAAAGTCGAAGTTGCAAATTGAAAAGTGCTGAGTGCTCGGTGCTCGTGTGAAAGAATTACTTTCTGAAAGTCCTTGGTAGTAGATATGCAACACCGGTTTTGGGACAACCTTGACCATTTTAGCTACTAAATTGCCTACTAAATTCTAAGATCCATTTTGCAGAAATTCTATGTTTTCGAAATTTTTGTAAGTCCGAAATTTTTTCTAAGTCCGAAATGCGTGAAATTTTTTCTAAGTCCGAAATGTGTGAAATTTTTTCCAAGTCCGAAATGAATGAAATTTTTTCTGACTCCGAAATGTGTAAAATTTTTTTTAAGTCCGAAATCTCTAAATTTTTTGTTCCTTTTCGAATTTTTTTAAGTCCGAAATTTTTTCCAAGTTTGAAATTTTTTTCTAAGTCTGGAGGCCTCGGGGGGCAGAGGGTGAAGGGTGAGGGGGCGAGGGGCGAGGGGGCGAGGGGTGAGGGGGTGAAGGGTGAGAGGGTGAGGGGATCCAGCGTGAGTTGACGTAAAACTTTTTTGTATTTTCATTGGGATTCAAACCCAGGATTCCTAGCTGTGAGATAAGCACTCTAACCATGCGGCTATCTAAGTTATTGGGTGTGAGTGTAGAAATGTTGTATAGAAGGAAATGTAACCTCAAAATAAAGATAAGAACAAACAGGAATGAACAAGAAATAACTGGATGTAGAACTTTCTGGAAAATGAAACCACAGAGCGTAAACAGGAAATGTAACCTCAAAATATAGATAAGAACTTTCTGAATAAAGGATATGAAATCACAGCAAAATGAATGGAGTAGAAGACAACTTAAAATTATCTTTATTCATCTCTGAAGGTCGGAGAGTAAATCAAAATGGCCGTAGTCGTGTAGGTACGAAAAATCTGAGGACATAATCCGAAATGGCCTAGATAACTCAATGAGCGTAGTCGTGAATGTACGTAAAAATCGATATTTTCCATATCTGTGTGAAAAAATCGAAAGATCAAGCCTGAGCGAACGTTACGGGTATGTCCCTGTATAAATATTCTCCCGTATCATCGGAAGACACGGCACACGTTTATGAATTGACCTTGCGGTTAATAAGCTCGTGGAGTCCAGATAGCATATCGTGAACGTTTCGCAGCCATCCGGAAATGGTTTATGATTTCAGAATTCAGAAAAAGACCATTTACTTATAATATGTTTATTCAATTCAATTAAATCACATTTGAAGTAAGAGTTGTTTTACATATTTATATACAGTCGGATCAGAATAAGATCCTATACATCCTATTTGATTATCAAAATGCAATTTGCCTGTTATTCCTCGATTTAAATTATCTAAAATGTTCTTATGATAGCTATTATTAAAAGGGTCAAACTTAAAGCTAATTCCATGTTGCTCAAATTATTCTAATAAATTACATAACAAGATGTACTCTCCACAATATGATGCTGATGCTATGAGTTCATCTACAAATGCATGGAGCGGCTTATAATTCGACCAAATATTACTTATTGAATAATAAATATGGAACGCATCTGAACTTTTCAACGATTCACATGATCCATTCAGCAACATTTGTACGTTCACTATATCATAGGATGATAGATTCCCATAATCTTCTAAAATATAGTCCAGCTCATTCAATGACACTTCTTGGTTGTCTATCGATGATTGTATATCTTCGATGAGTGCGTCATTTTTCTTCTTATGATTGAACACTTTCTTGATAATTTCCTGTGGCGCCCGATATATCACCAGTTCACGAAAAATTGTTGATGGTGTGAATAACCCCAGATCATTCAGAACTTTTGAGAATTTATCACTATCATGATATACCAGAGCAAAATGTAGTTCTTGGCAGAGATAACTATAAAATGCTTTAGATTTATTGAACTCGTATACCTCCATTATTAACAGTTTTAACTACTGATTGAAGATGATTTAAAAATCATATTTATATATCATCATCCCCACTACATCTAATTTGTGTTACTGATAATGATTTGATTTGTTATGATCATACCCAAAAGATTTTTTAATTGTTGAAGTAATCCATCCGATTGACATGGTATTTTCAGTAATGTCTCCATTTCAAATTTATATGATCCAGTTGCTTTGTTGAGGAATTCATTGAATTCATATATCATATCATCTTTAATGAAGTAAATTATTCCATCAATATATCTGAATACAGATGAAAAATTACCAGGTATTCCAGGAAATATTTCGCTTATAAATTTTACAGACTTCCTCTTCAATTTACATTCGTCAATTTCCATACAGTAATTATTATCATAAAAGATATATGTTTTTCCTTTGTAGCTATTGAAAATACCATGAATTTTTGCTCCATGAGGTAGACCTAAATAACGATAATCATGCATTTGTTTCACAGCAAAACTATTTGGATCAATTATATATAGCCTATTAAGATGGAATATTCCGATTTCATCATTCGGTCTTTGATATATTTGGATGGAATGGTTCTTGAAATCTATGTTACCTAAGGGTATATACTCTATAGCTCTCAATGGAGAGTGTATTTTCTCATCATTGAGGGAAATTGTCCATACCCAACCATTATATCTATATAAATAAAAAAGGATCTATGGTCTATCGATATTTTGAACAAGCACTACGTTCAAACGACTGCACCAAATTGGATAATTTTTTTTTTGTTGTGTTCATTATTCTCAGGTCTAGGTTTGTATAACGGAATATTCCCGAAAAAAATACACGGAAAAAAGAACGAAGCCTTCCTTTTTCCTCCAACCATAGAACTCTATTAAACCTAAGTATGAAGTATTCGACAAAACGAGCAATCATAGAGTACTTTGACACTTCGACGTTCGACAGTTAGGTTGTTAGGTTACGATTACTGCAATCTGCGTTTACATAAACAAACCACCTGTATTATTTGTTATTTACAGTAAAACGTGTTTCTTGAAAGTGTTTAATAGCATTGTGTTTGATATTAATCGTTGTGTTGTGTGTTACTCATTATCACTTATAAAAATGCCATCAATAAGGGTTCCAAATATTGGTCGGCGGACGCGTAACGCAAGACGACTTTCAAATCAGAGATTGGACAACAGAATCAGGGGCTATCAAGCAAGATCTGTCTCAGCTTCCGATGAATCCATACTATCGATCTCAGGCGAGGTACAAGAAAATATAATATATGATATGATCCCACAGTCGATTATGCTGGTAATATAATGTTCCATTTCGGAACCATGACAACGCCACCAGAACCTGTGAATTCGTTACTTTCAAGCCAAGAACCTCTATCAAAACATTTTGCAGAATATTCAGCATTACAATGGTGTGTTACAAATGACATCTTTTGGTTCAAACATAATTGAGGAACGAGGTTTCAACCCAACTTTTAAGGTATTTCATTTTTATATCAAACAAACATATTGCACATTGATTATAACATTACCTGCAAACATGAAAATTCTGTTAACACTCATTAACAAAACTTTTCTAATTTTTTTCAACAGGTTCTAGGACAAATTCACCATCGTGCAGGAGCATTGTTACCTCCAGATTTATTTCCTTAGAAATTCTGAGGATGAAATGAATCAACGTTGTGCCATCAAACGTACAGCAAGACGAGAAATCATCGTGCAATCGCAATAACTTTTGCATGAACATAATCAATTGGTACAATTGTTCAAAACAGCCTTAGAAATAATGCCATCAAACATAAATTAGTGATCAAAGCAGATAAAAGGCCAGCAGGAGAACATGGGAGACATTTCAATGCACCAACGTTAAATGAAGTTGCTATTGTGGTAGTTAGAGAAAATATGGAGTCTCGCGACATTGTTTTTCAACGACGTGATGGTGGCAACCTCAGACGTATCAGTGAAACACATCGTATGTATGATGCTTTACAATATCCACTAATATTCTGCTGGGGAGAACCCAGCCACTGGTGAGTGTTGATAAATTATATTATGAAAGAATATAGTAAGAATGCATTTCAATAAGATATCTTCAGAGAATAAGGTCCTTAGATTTGTGCTCCATTTATTATTTTCTACTCCGTTTTCGTAGCTTTTACCACCAGTTCGTCAGAGTAATATTGTTTCAAAAATTCTATGTTTCAATTCTTTATTAATGTTGATTATTTTCTTACAGGGCAGGAAACAAACAAGAAGGTCAGCTCGATGAATTTTCATGCATATCGTTGTTCCATCAATTCGCCGTTGATTTGTATGTCAAAATTGAAACGGAATGTCTAGCATACATACATTTGAATCAGTGAAAGTTGCGGTCAGAAGATTATATTCATTTGCGCGATGCCATGAACGCAGATGGAAATGGAAATAATGTCGGTCGACTTACTATTTTACCAGCAACATATGTGGGAAGCCCCAGACACATGCACGAATATGCGCAAGATGCTATGACTTAAGTGCTTCATTATGGACAATAACAGGTAATGATGGTTACCCCCTGTACTGTTGCCGCTCTGTTGAAGATGGCGGTAGAACAATAGCGTTGGAAGTTAAGAATAAGGATGTTGTAGTCAACAACACCTGGGTTGTTCCATATTCGCCGCTGCTGTCAAAAACATTCAAGGCACATTGCAATGTTGAGTACTGTAATTCGGTAAAATCTATATAATATGTTTGCGAGTACATCACGAAAGGCAGCGACATGGCTGTTTTTGGTATTACAGCTCCAAATAGTAACGATGAGGTGTCACAATATCAGATGGGAAGATATGTTAGTAGTAATGAATCTATTTGGAGAATTTCTTCATTTGCCATACATGAACGTTATCCCACTGTAGTTCATTTAGCCGTCCATTTAGAGAATAGACAACGAGTTTATTTCACCAGCCACAACGTTGACAAGCTTTTTTGAGACATGCATAAGAAATTCATTTGCAAGAACATTGCTTTACTCAGAAATGCAAAAATACTTCATATGGAATGCATCATCCAAAAAATTCCAATGGCAAAAACGAGGACAGTCCGTACTGGGATACGTGAATGTATATTCAACCAATGCATTGGGGCGCATTTACACAATTCACCCGAGCAATGAAGAATGTTTTTACTTGCGTTTATTATTGCTGAATGTTGGTGGTCCAACTACCTTCGAATATTTGCGAACCATCGATGGTGAAATATGCGCAACATATCGAGAAGTCTGTGAACGTTTACATTTATTAGAGGATGATGAGGATGATACATTGGGATCATACACTCTCCGATGCTGTTATTTCTTCTACTTCATATCAAATACGGTCACTTTTTGCAATCATAATTTCAACATGCTATCTATCGAACCCTCATCATTTGTGGGACAAATACAAAGACCATATGACTGAAGATATTTTGCATCGAGTATGATCAACAACAGCAAATCCAGAACTAGAAATTAGCGCTGAGATACATAATGAGGTATTGATATCTTTAGAGGATTTGTGCTTAATGATGTCCCGCAAGATGTTGCATGAATTAGGAATGCAGCGCATTAACGCCCCATGCATGATGTATTTAATTGTGAATTTCAACGAGAAAAGGAATATGATAGAAATGCATTGAGTAAATCCGTACAAAGTAAGCTCCCACTTTTGAATCAGCATCAAAGGTCAGCATATCATACAGTCATGAAATCAATTGATGAGGACAATGGAGGTATTTATTTCCTTGATGCGCCCGGAGGAACTGGTAAAACATTCCTTATTTCTTTGATTTTAGATACGATTCGGGTACAAAATCAAATAGCACTGGCAATTGCATCATCTGGAATAGCTGCTACATTATTAGAAGGCGGAAGAACCGCTCACTCTGTGCTCAAACTACCATTGAATTTGCATACGGTAGAGGAACCTACATGTAATATAAGTAAAACAGCAGCAATAGCGAAAGTACTTCAAAATTCCAAAATGATAATTTGGGATGAATGCACAATGGGCCATAAACGGGCGTTGGTGGCACTAGAAAGAGATTTGCGCAACAAACAGAACATCTTTGGTGGTGCGATGATTCTACTAGCAGGAGATTTTCGTCAAACATTGCCAGTCATTCCTAGATCAACGCCTGCTGATGAGATAAATGCTTGCTTGAAAACTTCGAATTTATGGAAATATGTTAAGAATCTCAACTTAACAATCAATATGAGAGTGGCTTAACAAAGTGACATATCGGCAGAATTGTTTTCAAAAACATTATTGGATATTGGCAATGGCAAAATTCCTGTTGACACTTCTGATGGTCTCATTTCTTTTCCACCAAACTTTTGTCAGTTCACAACTTCAAAGGACGAATTGATCTCAAAAGTATTCCCAGATATTCAAATGAAATATAGAAACCATGCTTGGCTAAGCGAACGAGCCATTTTAGCGCCAAAAAAATAAGGATGTTGATGAATTAAATTCAAAATGAAATTGATGGACCAATACATTCTTTTAAGTCGATCGATTCCAATATCGATCCAAATTAAGTCGTCAATTATCCAACCGAATTCTTGAATTCGTTGGATTTGCCAGGATTACCTCCACATAATTTGCAGCTGAAAGTTGGCTCAGTAATTATCATGCTACGCAACCTTAATCAGCCAAAATTGTGTAACGGAACTAGACTTTCTGTTAAAAGAGTTTTTACAAACTTGATAGAAGGTACTATGATCATAGGAAAGTTCAAAGGTGAGGATGTCCTTATTCCAAGGATTCCACTAACTGATTTTCCTATTAAATATAAGCGTGTCCAGTTTCCAGTGCGACTTGCATTTGCAATGACAATAAATAAATCACAAGGTCAATCGTTACAAGTTTCTGGAATAAACCTTGAATTGCCCTGTTTTTCGCATGGGCAGTTGTATGTCGCCTGCTCGAAAGTTAGAATCCATCTGCTCTATTTGTTTTCTGTCAAGAAGGAAAAATAAAAAATATTGTACATTATAGGGCATTGCAATAAAGTATAATTTAGACATTTGGGTGTTTTTTTTAATACATAATATATTTTGTCTTAATGTTTTTCTTTTGTTACACCACCCGTGCGAAGCCGGGATGGGCAGCTATAAGAGATAAATATGATTATTGATAATGGTGATCCTTTCAATTTTGTTCTTTACTTCACACAAATTAGGTTTTACATAATTTTCAATAGATTTCTCAGTAGTTAGACTCGATTTCGTTGTTGTTCGTGCCGTTGTGGTTTGAGTTGTTTCCATTGTAGATTTTGTAGTTGGTCTATTTGAGAATCCATATAATGATTGAATCGCATTCAAATCATCTTGCGGTAATATATTATTTTTTATATCATATTCCGCATAATAAGGGGCCATAATAGCATTGCTCTCTGCAGAATGTGCTAATCCTAAGGCATGTCCAATCTCATGAATTAAAACTAAATATAGAGAGGTGAATCCTGAAGGTGGGAGACCTAATCTTCTAAACCATCTCTCGGCAGAATCGATATGGATTTCAACACACCGATCATTATCGGGAAAGAATGCATGCGCCAATACAGTTCCAGGGCCATCAAACGTAAAACATTCATCATTATCGCGACAAGTATTAGTCTTGTTATGTTTACCTAAACTGTACTTTATGAGAATATCAGGATTATAATCATTTTTGGTGAATGTTAATCCTGAATTTTCACTCCAAATTTCGAACGATTTAGATGCTATATACAAATCATCTTGATTACCTCTTTGGAATTTCCATTTAATATTTTTTTTATCCATTTACCCGTAACTACATAAGATTGAAAGAAATCAGCAACACCACATCTTGGCTTTTTCATTAGTTCGATCACTTCACTATTCAAGGTACCAGTTTCAGAAAGTTTAAAATACTCTTGAAATTTCAAGATTGAATCAGTTAATCGTGTTCCTTCAGACACTTCTGTTTCTGAATGGTTATTATGTATAAGATATCCATACTCCGTTAAATATGATTTAGCAATTTCCATCTCATTATTCGATGATGTAAAATGAAATGAAATCAACAAAAACGCTACTGTGAGGAACATTGCGTCCTATATCAATGAAATTAAACTGTATACTGATAAGTATATTCGAATCTCAAGGTATTTAAACGTTAGTCTTTGAATCTTTCTACATATACTCCCTGACGATGTTCGGGCTGAAGAAATTCACACATTATATTTTCAAAATGATTCGCTCTGCACCTAAACCTTTCACTATCCCTTGCGAATTGTTCCCAAGGCCCTTTTCTTGCCCCTCTATGAGCAAACGACCATTTCACCAACAGGTGAACTGTACATAACTTGGGTCCTTCAGCAAACTTAACATTCTTATCTCTATCATGTCGTCTCTTTATTTCTTCCATGATATATTACCGATGGAATTCATCAATATAATGATCGATATTCCAAAATTTCACTTCATTTAACGGACTGTCGGACAGCCTATTCAAATTTCGGCATCAGATATGATAACCACTCCGTTCGACTTCAGGTGTTATTCATTAAATACATTGTGTATATTTTATCTCAATGTGATTAGATATGATGGCCACATCGTTCAACTGCGTACGATGCGGTTTTATCACAATATCGTCAACTCGCGGTGTTATGCAATCTTTACATGTTTACGTCTTACGATTTTCAAATAAAAAATACTGATCCAGAGACTTCCTGAAATTTATCATAAAAAGCGGTTTTTTCACTTCCTTCATGAATCCCATTTAAAAAAACGAGAATCTCAGATATTTTCATTCCACCTTAAAAAATGTATTGTGAAGTTATTAATATACTACGTGTACTACGTATGAATGGGATTGACTGTAATCCCATAATCGATCACTGGCATGATTCACTAATGGCTGCAGAAGTGCCCATAGAAGTTCTCATACCCATAGAAGTATTGCCACAGAATTGGGCTGGTGAGTTCCAGCTGTCACCCCAGATGCTACATCATCTCAATTTGAATCAGGGGTATGATAACATACTACCACCATATACGATGAAGTGATGTTGCGAATGCAATATGAAGCACAATCATCATCATCACAGAATCAGATCTCTTATGATGACCTACCACAGTCATATAATGAATGTATAAGTCAAATGCAATATGATGAAGTGGCGATTTTATCAGATGATGACATACTACCACCTTACGATGAAGTGATGATTTTATCAGATGATGATGAAATGTAAATAAAAAATGATTTTTTAATAAGTGTTTTATTCATTTATATATAGTTTATGAAAAATTCCAAATTTTACAAGATGAATATATCTAGGCTTACATTTCAAATTTTTAAATCTATTAGCATTATTAAAAACATCATTCCATTTATCATTAGATGGTTTATCCATTGTTGACTTCATCGTACACCAGATGTCTACTAACTAAAGTGTCTACTTCTGGTAAGTATGAACACACCCATCTATACAGGGTCTTTCACGAGGAACCTCACCCATATTTATACGGGAAACTACTGAACGTATTTTCATGAAATTCAGCACTTATGAGTATTTCACGATGCTGATGAAATCTAAAATATTTTCAAGGCATGAGCACCTCCGGTTTTTCCGGAAATGACGTCAACTTCCGTTTTTTAAATTAGAACACCATTTTTTCATTGCAGAAATAGATTCCTTAGTAAATTTCAATTTATTTTGATGTAACATTTT